>CM051237.1:465684958-465829958 GCA_027917425.1 Gastrophryne carolinensis | reverse complement strand
GCCCAAGAGGTGAGCCATATTTTTTTTTATTAATACAGCAATTCTACGGCGGTTAAGGAGGAGGAGGAGGAGGAGGAAATGGCACTTCATACAGATGGCACTTCACTCTTGGCTGCTTTCCACTGTTGTACAAGCAAAGTCCGGGTCAATCCACTTGCTTTTCATTTTGATTAGCGTCAGCCTGTCGGTTGACAGGCGGCTGCGCTTATCGGTTATAATGCCCCCGGCTGCGCTGAACACCCTTTCTGATAGCACGCTGGCGGCAGGGCAGGCAAGCACCTCCAAGGCGTACAGGGACAGTTCCAGCCACGTGTCCAACTTGGAGACCCAGTAAGTGTAGGGCGCCAAGGGATCGGGGAGGACAGGGGTGTGGTCTGCCAGGTAGTCCCGCAACATCCGCCGATACTTGTCCCTCCTGCTGATAGCGGGCCCCGCAGTGATGGAAGTTGCACGAGGGGGTGACATGAACGTGTCCCACACCTTGGAGAGTGTTCCCCTGGTGGCTGTGGGCCTGATCGATGTTGTCAGACTCTGGGAGACACTCTCCTCTCTGCCGCCAGCGATGCTGGGTGGGAAAATCTGTATCATGTTCTGCAAGAGTTCCCTCTGGTATTCCAGTAATCGATTCGTCCTCTCCTCTACCGGAATAAAAGAGGAGAAGTTATCTTTATACCGGGGGTCCAGGAGTGCGAAGACCCAGTATAGTTTGTTCTCCAATATCCGGACAACACGTATGTCCCGGGAAAAGCAGCCCAGCATGAAGTCAGCCATGTGTGCCAGACTCTGAGTAGGCATGACGTCACTGCCCCCACCAGAAGGATCATTTTCCATTTCCTCCTCTTCCTCCTCCTCTCCGCCCCATCCGCGCTGAACCAATGGGACGCACACAGCCTGACTGCTACCCTCGCCGCCAGCATCCTCTTCCACAGCCACCTCCACGTTGTCCTCCTCCTCCTCATCCTCCTCCTCCTCCTCCTCCTGCAACTGCCACCGAGCAGCAGACAAAAGTGTGGTCTGACTGTCTACCTGCGTTGCGTCTCCTCCTACCCCCGTCTCCTCTGTGTGCAATGCGTTCTCCCTTATTGCGATGAGCGATTCTTTAAGGACGCATAGGAGCGGGATGGTTACGCTCACTATAGCGTCCTTGCTGCTGACCTTCTTAGTGGACTCCTCAAAGATACGCAATACATCGCATATGTCTGCCATCCATGGCCACTCGTGGTTGGCAAACTGAGGGAGCCGAGTTGGATGCACGCGTGGATGCATCATCTGGTACTCCATCAATGCTCTCTGCTGCTCACACACCCTGGCCAACATGCAATAGGTGGAATTCCAGCGAGTGGGCAGGTCGCACAACAGCCGATGTTGAGGCAAATGGAGGCGTTGCTGGATTTTTTTTAAGCTAGCAGCAGCTACAGTTGACTTCCGAAAGTGAGCGCACAAGCGCCGCACTTTCACCAGTAGCTCTGCCAGGTTGAGGTAAGTCTTTAGAAACTTTTGTACTACCAAATTAAAAACGTGGGCCAGGCATGGTACGTGATTGAGTTCTGCAAGCTCCAGAGCCGCCACCAGGTTACGGCCGTTATCGCACACGACCATGCCTGGTCCTAGCTGTAGCGGCGACAGCCACATCTCTGTCTGCTGCAATATGGCGTGCCTCACCTCTGCGGCGCTGTGCTTCCTGTCGCCCAAGCTGATGAGCTTAAGCACCGCCTGCTGACGTCTCCCCGCGCCAGTGCTGCAACGCTTCCAGCTAGGGGCTGAGGGGGGGGGAGGAGGAAGAGGAAGGAGGAAGGAGGAAGGAGGAAGGAGGAAGGAGGAAGAGGAAGGAGGAAGAGGAAGGAGGAAGAGGAGGAGGAGGAGTCTATCAGAACCCGTGCTGGCAATCTTGGGCGGGGGTGGTATGTAGGCCGTCCCTGTTTGCGACCCCGTCCCCGCTTCCACAACATTCACCCAGTGTGCCGTCAAAGAGATGAAGCGTCCTTGGCCGCAAACGCTTGTCCACGAGTCGGTGGTCAAGTGGACCTTTGCGCTGACTGCGTACCTCAGGGCCCGCCTGATGTTACGCGACACATGCTGGTGCAGGGCGGGGACGCCACACCGGGAAAAATAGTGGCGGCTAGGGACGGAATAGCGAGGTGCGGCAGCCGCCATCAGGTCGCGGAAGGCCTGCGTCTCCACAAGCCTAAACGGCAACATCTCCAGGGCCAGCAGTTTGGAGATGAGGCAGGTTAAGGCTTGGGCTTGGGGGTGACTGGAGGCGTACTTCCGCCTGCGGTTGAACGCCTGCGAGATGGACAGTTGATGGGACGAGGAGATGGAAGGTGCAGACGAAGATGCAGGGAAAGGGGGGGCTGAAGGAGAAGGCCCCAAAGTAGCCGAGGCAGAGGCAGATGTGGAGGTGTCCTGGCTGGAGGTCTGGACCGCAGTGGCAGCACACAACAAAGGGGAAGAGGCAGTGGCAGCAAGACCGGGCGCAGGTTGTATTGCGTTTGCTCTCTCCCACTCAGCCCAGTGCTTGACTTCCAAGTGACGGCGCATGCCTGAGGTGGTCAGATTGCCACTCAAAACTGAGTAGGGGCTCTGAGAAGAGCAGATTGCGCAAACCGCGCTCAGTTTGTCGTCCGCGCAAACATTAAAAAATCTCCACACCACAGAAGTACGAGGCCTCGATGGGGGAGCTTCGCGCGACTGCCTGCTGCCGGGAAGAGCTTCGGCCCTGCTGGCTGTGGCCTGCCTTCTCTGTCTGGACTGTCCTCTGCCTCTGGACTGTCCTCTGCCTCTGGACTGTCCTCTGCCTCTGGACTGTCCTCTGCCTCTGGACTGTCCTCTGCCTCTGGACTGTCCTCTGCCTCTGGACTGTCCTCTGCCTCTGGACTGTCCTCTGCCTCTGGACTGTCCTCTGCCTCTGGACTGTCCTCTGCCTCTTGCTGCCTTATTCGGTGATGCGCAGACCGCATCTCCACTGCTTTCCCCGCTGGACATCACCCCTGTCCAAGTGGGGTCGGTCATTTCGTCGTCCACCACCTCCTCTTCCACTTCCTCTCTCTGCTCCTCCTCCTGCCCACTGGACATTCCAACAGCCTCCCTTGATGGCAACTGCGTCTCATCATCATCGCTCATGATAGCAGATGCTGGTTCTGGGTCCACATCACTAGGAGATGGCGGATACTCAAGTGTTTGGGCATCACTACAAACAAATTCCTCTGCTAGCTCCTGGGATTCTTGCAGCATATCTGGAAAAGGACCCGAAAAGAGGTCCTGGGAGGGGTCAAGGGTGGGCTGACTCTCTTGGCCAGGTTGGGAGGAAGGAGGGTCAGAGTGAGACTGTGTGGATGACTGGGTGGTGGACAAGTGACTGGAAGCGTTATCGGCCATCCATTGCACCACCTGTTCACGCTGCTCAGGCCTCAACAGAGGTGTACCCCGCCCCCCGCATAACTGTCCCATAAAGGCAGGGAAGCTGGATGAGCGTAATGCTGGCTGCCCCTCACCAGCATGCATTGTATCCCCACTGGCTTCAACGCGGTTTGTGCCCCCACCAGCATTTCCACGCCCCCGTCCTCGTCCACGTCCCTTTGCGCTAGCCCTCCGCATTTCAGACGTTTTACTTTTTTGGCCACACGTTATGCCAAATATAAATATATTTTTTAGGAGAACACCTGGCTATACAGCCGTATACTGCCAGAAGGTGAAATGGTGCCTATACGCACCGGGTATATAACAGGGTTTTGTTGGCACAGAGGACACAACAGTAGAGCCAAATATAAATATATTTTTTAGGAGAACACCTGGCTATACAGCCGTATACTGCCAGAAGGTGAAATGGTGCCTAATACGCACCGGGTATAAAACAGTGTTTTGTTGGCACAGAGGACACAAAACAGTAGTGCCAAATATAAATATATTTTTTAGGAGAACACCTGGCTATACAGCCGTATACTGCCAGAAGGTGAAATGGTGCCTAATACGCACTGGGTATATAACAGTGTTTTGTTGGCACAGAGGACACAAACCAGTAGTGCCAAATATAAATATATTTTTTAGGAGAACACCTGGCTATACAGCCGTATACTGCCAGAAGGTGAAATGGTGCCTAATACGCACCGGGTATATAACAGGGTTTTGTTGGTAAAGAGGACACAAAACAGTAGTGCCAAATATAAATATATTTTTTAGGAGAACACCTGGCTATACAGCCGTATACTGCCAGAAGGTGAAATGGTGCCTAATACGCACCGGGTATAAAACAGTGTTTTGTTGGCACAGAGGACACAAAACAGTAGTGCCAAATATAAATATATTTTTTAGGAGAACACCTGGCTATACAGCCGTCTACTGCCAGAAGGTGAAATGGTGCCTAATACGCACTGGGTATATAACAGTGTTTTGTTGGCACAGAGGACACAAACCAGTAGTGCCAAATATAAATATATTTTTTAGGAGAACACCTGGCTATACAGCCGTATACTGCCAGAAGGTGAAATGGTGCCTAATACGCACCGGGTATATAACAGGGTTTTGTTGGTAAAGAGGACACAAAACAGTAGTGCCAAATATAAATATATTTTTTAGGAGAACACCTGGCTATACAGCCGTATACTGCCAGAAGGTGAAATGGTGCCTAATACGCACTGGGTATATAACAGTGTTTTGTTGGCACAGAGGACACAAAACAGTAGTGCCAAATATAAATATATTTTTTAGGAGAACACCTGGCTATACAGCCGTATACTGCCAGAAGGTGAAATGGTGCCTAATACGCACTGGGTATATAACAGTGTTTTGTTGGCACAGAGGACACCAAACAGTAGTGCCAAATATAAATATATTTTTTAGGAGAACACCTGGCTATACAGCCGTATACTGCCAGAAGGTGAAATGGTGCCTAATACGCACTGGGTATATAACAGTGTTTTGTTGGCACAGAGGACACAAAACAGTAGTGCCAAATATAAATATATTTTTTAGGAGAACACCTGGCTATACAGCCGTATACTGCCAGAAGGTGAAATGGTGCCTAATACGCACTGGGTATATAACAGTGTTTTGTTGGCACAGAGGACACAAAACAGTAGTGCCAAATATAAATATATATTTTTTAGGAGAACACCTGGCTATACAGCCGTATACTGCCAGAAGGTGAAATGGTGCCTATACGCACCAGGTATAAAACAGTGTTTTGTTGGCACAGAGGACACAAAACAGTAGTGCAAAATATAGTTTTGTATATAGGTGCTAATATACCACTGAAGTCTTTCTGTCCCTATTCCAGCAGCAGCAGCTACCCGTCACTAAAGCAGCCGTTTTGTGCAGAGTGTATATAGTTTTGTATATAGGTGCTAATACACCACTGAAGTCTTTCTGTCCCTATTCCCGCAGCAGCAGCTACCCCTCACTAAAGCAGCCGTTTTGAGCAGAGTGTATATAGCTAGAATGAGCTATATACCGTTCAGCATAGTAGCCCTAATAAGGGCTCTCAATGACTCTCTTGTCTTCTGGTAGCTGGTATATATGGTGGTAAATGCGATATTCTGAGCTTCTGGGGCCCTGCCTGCCTACATATGGGCTATATACCGTTCAGCATAGTAGCCCTAATAAGGGCTCTCAATGACTCTCTTGTCTTCTGGTAGCTGGTATATATGGTGGTAAATGCGATATTCTGAGCTTCTGGGGCCCTGCCTGCCTGCCTACATATGAGCTATATACCGTTCAGAATAGTAGCCCTAATAATAAGGACTCTCAATGACTCTCTTGTCTTCTGGTAGCTGGTATATATGGTGGTAAATGAGATATTCTGAGCTGGGGGGGCGCATGCGCGCGGCGAGCTGATGGACGCGTCCTAACAGCGCTCCGTGCCCGCCGGACAAACCGAGGCTGAAACTGCGGCAGACGGCTCATAGATAGAGACGGTGAGGTCGGAGGCTGCGAGGGGCACTCACCGAGAGTAAGCAGACAGCGGCACACGGAGAAACAGGAGGTCCAGGCGCGGAGACAAACGGCGGAAACCGAGGCTCCGAGGACAAGATGGCGGCGGCCCTGTCAGCCTCAGAGTTAGACGAGGTGGTGTCTAGCGAAATGTCATTCCTGGTGAGCGAGCAGGAGGACATCATTCAGGCTGGTTCTCCCATGCAAACGGAGGTAAAGGACTTACTACCCCAGATTGAACACATGCTGCAGTCTATATTAGCTACAAATAATAAAATCTTAATGCAGCATCTTTCCACAGAAGTGGAAAAGGTCTCCTGTGGCCTGCTTAATTTGGATAAAAAGTTGGGAGAATTATCCTCAGCTCAAGAGGTGGTGGAATCTGAATTGCTGCAGCTAAAGCGTGAAAATGTAATCTTAAACACTAAGTTAGAGGATATGGAGAACCGAGATAGAAGACAAAACTTGAGAATCCGAGGGATTCCAGAGCACATGGAAGATACTAAAGCCATTGTTACTGCTCTTTGTCAGGATTTACTGCCCGGGATCTCAAAGGACAGATTGGAGATGGACAGAGCTCACAGGGCTCTTGGCCCTCGTAGACCACCTGAAGATCCCCCTCGGGACATTATAGTGAAATTTCACTACTACAGCACCAAGGAACATGTCCAGAAAGCAGCCCGGGATGCGGTGAGCTTGGAATTCCAGGGAATTAAATATCAGGTCTATTCAGATCTCTCTGGAGCCACAATGCTGAGGAGGGAACTGAAACCATTGCTTGCCATTTTGAGAGATCATAACATCAAATATAAATGGGGATTCCTCCTTTTCCTATGATAATTCCTCTTATTCTGCTACATCACTGGAAGAGCTCCAGCAACATCTAACAGCTTTAAATATATCTAGGGTTAACTCCTCTAAATCACCCAGGTATGTGGATGAATCACCTAAACTGCAACGTGCGGGCAAGAGACAGAAACGCTGGGTCTCTACAAGCAACAGAGGATCACGTCTGACGTATGGGGACACATGAAACGCATGAGCTGATGCAAATTATTGATCTCTTCTACCAGCTTTTGGCTTGGGGATTCCACCCAAGAGGGAAGATATTCCTCAGTATACTCTATATGTTTATTTCTATCTGGCCAGATATTTAAGGTGGTATGCTTGACCTCAGAATGACAGGGAGTAATGCTTGAAGTTTTCTAAAATAAAGGCAACCTCTTTACAAATGCTACTTAAATGCCACTAGATATTCTCTCATATTTACTATTATAATCCTATAGGGAATAAGTTATGGTTGGTATATGTTTATTTTTATCTTGCTAGATATTTAAGGTGGCATGTTTGATCTAAGAAAGACATAGAGTAATGTTTGAAGTTAGTTAGAATATAGGTAATCCCGTTATAAATGTTATTTGAATGCCACTAGATATTTTCCTATATCTATTATTACAACCCTATAGGGAATAAGTTATGATTGGTATATGTTTACCTTTATCGTGCCAGATACTTAAACCGGACCTTCACCATGATTTAATGAAAAGCCCAAACTCTTAAAAAACAATTCCTCAGCATCTAAAATTAATATATTTTACATGTTTAGTCACTAATTTATTATACTTTCCCCCACTGGGCTGCAACTCTGTTCGGGAATTTAGGATACGGGCGCCGCCATCTTGACTCAGAAGCATCACACTTACTGAGGAGAGGAGAGTGGGATAAGGTACAGGGGGCAGGTTATAGCTGTGCTTTGCTCAGACAGAGCAGAGCTGGGGTCAGGGAAAGGTCAGCAGTCCCAGAATGCAGAGCAGCACAGTCACTTCCTGTTTGCAGGCACTTCCTGTTTGCAGGCTGCCTGCAAAAATGGCAGCTTCCATAAGCCGCCATCTTGGATGTTTAAAGGCTTATAAAATGCAGTAGATGCAGGTAGGATGATTTTTAATGTGAGCAATCTGTATGTACAGGGTGTGGGAAACATATAAGATAGACTCTTATTTAGAGTGAAGGTCCGCTTTAAGGTAATATGTTTGATCTCTGAATGATATAGAGTAATGTTTGAAGTTTTTTAGAATATAGGCAACCTCGTTATAAATGCTATTTTTATGCCACTAGATACTCTTTTATATCTACTATTATAACCTTATAGGAAATAAATAATGGTTGGTATATGTTTAAATTTTACTAAATGAGCCTATAATACTACTTTCTATCCTCGCTTGTCCGGCGGCCTTGTCATGACGCCTTTCACCAGAACCATAAGGCATATACCTTTTGGTCCTGACCTTCAGTGCCTAGTGGTGGTGTTCAGCTGATTGAGGCTTTTCGGAGAAGCGATAATCAAAGATACATAGGCTGTCCCTACTCCTTTACAAACAGGGGACTAGAGTCAGCCTATTGAAGGCGATCTTGTGGACAGAAGTTGGATCACCGGAGATCTTTAGATTTGTAACGATTTCCGCGAAAGGTAGGGGGCTGGTTCCTCCTGGATTTGGTGATCCTGCTATCTGCCTCCTTATCTTTATATTGATAACCGTATTTTAATTCTTTTCCCGAGACCTTTCTCTTTTCACTCGCTTTTTCCATTCTTTCTTTTCCTTCTTCCCTTCCATCCCCCCTGTTTTTTTTTTTTTTTTTTTCTCTTTTCTTTTTTCTTTCATCCCCTGGTCTACAGAGCTTGTATTAAGTGACTTACCATGACTACAGTTTTTTCCCTAAATGTACAGGGATTTAATTCCCCTAACAAGAGGAGCTTGGCTTTTCGCAAAATAAATACACTTCATCCTGATATATTATGCCTACAGGAAACACACTTTTCGGTTACCTCTAAACCAAAATATTTTGATTCTAAATATCCACAGGTTCATTTGGCATGTGCAGAATCTAAACAGAAGGGAGTGTTGGTAGCTTTTAGGAGAGGGACTCAGTTTCAATGCAAAAATGAGGTAAGTGACCCAGAGGGTAGATATTTGATTCTAGTGGGCGAATTACATGATATAGAGGTGACAGTTGCTACATATTACGCCCCGAATATACATCAGGTTGCATTTTTAACAAACTTTCTTAAAAGTGTAATGTCTGTAGCTAAAGGTAAAATAATCATTTGTGGGGACTCAAACTTGGTCTTAAACCCCTTTCTGGATAGATTATCTATAATGACCACCACAACCTGCGCCAAGGCAATAGCAAATTCCAAGCAGTTCAGACATCTGCTTGACACCTACTCCTTAACGGATTGCTGGAGGGAGGCCCATCCAGGTACCCAAGATTTCACTCATTATTCACACCCACATGGCCTCTATGCTAGAATAGACCATATCTTTTTGCCTATAGATACTCTGGCACAAGTACAAAGTGTTAAAATAGTCCCGATCTCTTGGTCGGACCACGAAGGGTTGTTTCTTAGGCTTGATTCTCTTCTTACCAGGCCGATTGGGTCCTTATGGTCCTTAAATGTTTCCTTGCTATCTGACCCAGAGATATCTCAGTCTATTACTAAATCACTAGAGGAATATTTCAATATAAATGAGACTCCTGAGATTTCACCCGTGATTTGCTGGGAAGCACACAAACCAACGATAAGGGGCAAAATAATACAACTAGCTTCCAGACGGAAACGGGAAAGAGCGACGTATGTGGAAAAATTAGAAAAAGAATATTTAGACCTAACGGAGAAAGCAAAGACCTTCATGTCTCAGACGATCCGTGCTAAATTAAACCAGGTAACCAGAGATCTTAATTTAGCCTTGGCAGGTAAGGCCGAGAATGCCTTACGATGGCTCAAACATAAATTCTATTGCAGGGCAAATAAACCTGATTCTCTTTTAGCTAAAAGATTGAAAACCCCTGATCAGGGTTATTGCCCGATTCGATTACGCAGTGAAAGAGGTACTTTAACAAGTAATCCCATTAAAATAGTTGAGATTTTTCGTTCCCAGCTGTCAAAATTATATTCAAACCCTCACCCTTCAAATTCTGAAAAAAATTTCTTGAGGGTGTTAACACACCAGATTTGCCAGAGGATCTACAGGACATTATGGAAAAAGATTTTAGTACAGATGAGGTGCTGAGAGTGATAAAAGGTCTCAAGATTAATAAGAGACCGGGACCCGACGGCTTTTCAGCGGCATACTATAGGACGTTTAGTACCATTCTAGCTCCAAAATTAGCAGCCGCACTTAACGCCATTAGGAAAGGTGGCACATTTACCCGGGAATCCTTAATGGCGTCCATTAGCATGCTGCCGAAACCAGATGTTGATAACACTATATGGTCAAACTTCAGACCAATTTCTTTGCTAAATCTGGATATCAAAATTCTAACTAAAATTTTAGCTGATAGGTTGTCATCTTATTTACCCCAAATGGTGCATAAAGACCAGACAGGTTTTATTCCGGGAAGACAGACGGGGGACAATCTTAGGAGAGTGATACAGATCTCCCACATAGCTAAAGAAAGGAAGGCACCTATCCTGTTTCTTACTCTAGACATCAGGAAGGCTTTCGACTCGGTGTCCTGGGAATATCTTTTTGGTTTATTGGAAAAATGGGGTTTTGGCCCCAAATTCTTAGGAATCCTGAAGACTATATATTATTCTTCCTCAGCATTCATTAAATACAGCGGTCACAAGTCTAACTCTTTTAATTTGGCTAGAGGGACTAGACAAGGATGCCCACTATCCCCCTTATTATTTGCCCTGGCAATGGAACCATTAGTTCAAAAGATTAGGGATTCTTTAGATATTACTGGGATAGAGATTGGTGGTACCCACCATAAAATCTGCCTTTTTGCAGATGATGTGCTGATGTTCATCTCAAACCCTCATGTCACCTTACCAAACTTATTATATATTCTAGAGCAATTTGCTGAGGTATCGGGTCTTCATGTTAATACCACCAAGTCGAAAGCCTTGAATATAAATATTCCTATAGAGATATGGCAACAGCTTCAATCTAACTTTGACTTTAGCTGGGAAAATAAAGTAATTAAATATTTAGGAATTAATTTGACTAACGATTATAATTCACTGTTCGCTGCAAATTATATACCTCTACGTAGAAAATTTACGGCTTTATTAACCAAATGGAGAGACTATAATTTATCCTGGTTGGGCAAAATTGCTGCCATAAAAATGAACATACTGCCCAAATTCCTTTACCTGGCCAGATCTTTACCGGTCTATGTTCCACCTAAGTTCTTGGAAGACCTTCAGAAAAGCTTACTGTCGTTTCTGTGGAATGGGAAGAAACAGAGAATAGCTAGACAGGTTTTGATCAAACCTAAAGGATCAGGGGGCGTGGGGTTCCCGTGCTTTAAAAGATATCTCCAGGCAGCGCAGATTGCACAATTGCTATCTTATCATATAGTAGAAGACACCCCCAGTTGGGTTCAAATAGAAAGCTCATTGATTTACCCGACAGAAATTAAAGATTTACTATGGCTTATTCCTAAGCATAGATACCAAAGTAATAATCCTATATTAGATATCTCCTTGAGATTGTGGGATGAAGTTAAATTTTCAGGAGGTCTGGCCTCTCCATACTTACCATTGATGCCCCTATGGGACAACCCTATGTTCCCCCCGGGTGTTATGGATCCTCTAAGATTTGGTAAGTGGAAAAACGCGGGGATTCGATGTGTAATAGATTGCCTCCAAGGTGCGGAGATGGCCTCCTTCCAGCAATTCCGGGACCGCCTTGGTTTTGGAACGGGTGAATTTTTTAGTTATTTGCAAGTTGCTCACTTTGTGAAAAAGATGATCAGAAATTGCCCAATATTAGACAGCACAACATTTTTTGAAACGCGATGTAGGAAAGACCCTCGCGGGAAAGGAGCTGTGTCAGCTATTTATCAATCATTAATGCTAGGGAATAGCTGCGAAACTCTTTTGTATAGGAACAGATGGGAAGCAGACCTAGGGGAGACTAGAGATTCAGCTCAGTGGCGAAAGATGTGGCTGGCCTCATATGGAAAAGGGGCCTCTGCCTCAATGATAGAGGTTAATTTGAAAGTCACTCTCCGATGGTATTTAGTACCTGAGCAACTATCACGTATGCAGGGTACGGCAATAGGACAATGCTTTCGTGGCTGCGCTGAATCGGGTACCTATAGCCATATTTGGTGGAAATGTAATATTGTGAGAACTTTTTGGGTTAAAGTATTCGGAATTGTTAGCAAGATCATGGGGAGAGATATTAGCTTAGATCCGTGGATAGCGCTGCTAAATGAACCTATTGAGAACAGTACCGCTAAACAGAGACAGCTGATATATAACATCTGCACTTCTGCGAAATTATCAATAGCTAGAGCGTGGAAGACTATTACGATCAGCTTCAAGGAATTTAAAAATAAGGTGAACTTTATAATGACTATGGAGAAGCTTTCGGCTATCCATACCAACAAGATAGAGGAATTCCAAGAAGTGTGGGAACCCTGGGTCGCAGATTTCCTTCCTAATTCATTTGACCGACACTTATTGACTATTTAATTATCTGAAGGAAAGACTAGTAATATCTTGATATGTTTGAGTTCTGTGATGCTGACCATCCATCCCCCCCCCCCTCTCCCCCCCTTTTTTTTTTTTTTTTTTTTTTATATAATTTTATTATACTTATTATTTTATCTTTGTCTCCCTGTCGTTTCCTCTATCTCTCTTTCTCTTTCCCTCTTCAACTCCGTTTTCTTTCTATACTTAGTCCGGGAACTTTGTCTAGAAATGTCTAGGAATACGCGGATATATATGTGTGGATACACATAGATATATATATACAGTTATATATTTTTGTGTTGTTCTTTTCTCCGGTACGAATCGAGTACCGATTGTTGTAACTGATGCAGCTGATGACTGCACACTGTTAGACTTAACTTGAGTCTTAGCCAGAAGACGAAGTGTTTGCTATATACCTGTTCTTATATAGAAAATAAGATTTGTTGGATGATTTTTGCACAAAATTGATTAGGACATTCTTTTTTCTTTTTTAGAAGTTTATTATTCGTTATTACTGGAGAGAAACATTCCAAGTATTTTGTTTCCTTTTGTAGTAGACTGTGATTGATATGTTATGACTAGAAAGGATTTGCATATGTCCTTACTTCTAATTTGTATTAACATATTAAGGTATGTTGGATATTGTACAATATATGTGCATTAAGTATGCTGGACTTAATAAAAATATTGAAATAGAGATATTCTGAGCTTCTGGGGCCCTGCCTGCCTACATATGAGCTATATACTGTTCAGCATAGTAGCCCTAATAAGGGCTCTCAATGACTCTCTTGTCTTCTGGTAGCTGGTATATATGGTGGTAAATGCGATATTCTGAGCTTCTGGGGCCCTGCCTGCCTACATATGAGCTATATACCGTTCAGCATAGTAGCCCTAATAATAAGGACTCTCAATGACTCTCTTGTCTTCTGGTAGCTGGTATATATGGTGGTAAATGAGATATTCTGAGCTTCTGGGGCCCTGCCTGCCTACATATGAGCTATATACTGTTCAGCATAGTAGCCCTAATAAGGGCTCTCAATGACTCTCTTGTCTTCTGGTAGCTGGTATATATGGTGGTAAATGAGATATTCTGAGCTTCTGGGGCCCTGCCTGCCTACATATGAGCTATATACTGTTCAGCATAGTAGCCCTAATAAGGGCTCTCAATGACTCTCTTGTCTTCTGGTAGCTGGTATATATGGTGGTAAATGCGATATTCTGAGCTTCAGAGGCCCTGCCTGCCTACATATGGGCTATATACTGTTCAGCATAGTAGCCCTAATAATAAGGACTCTCAATGACTCTCTTGTCTTCTGGTAGCTGGTGTATATGGTGGTAAATGCGATATTCTGAGCTTCTGGGGCCCTGCCTGCCTACATATGAGCTATATACCGTTCAGCATAGTAGCCCTAATAAGGGCTCTTAATGACTCTCTTGTCTTCTGGTAGCTGGTATATATGGTGGTAAATGCGATATTCTGAGCTTCTGGGGCCCTGCCAGCTACAGCCTGTCTTTCCCTGCTGTGAGCGTCTATCCCTCACTAAGTTCAAGCTGCTAATGCTGACGAAGAGGAAGTGCTGAGTTTTGTAGATTCGAGGTCACATGGTTTTTCCAGCCAATGCGTCTAGACGCCGTTCTCGCAATGCCAGCGTCCTCCCAGGACCTGTCCCACCCCCCTGCATGGTGATTGGTGTAAAAAACGCGCCAGGGAAGGTGTGAGGGGAAACGAATTGTGAGTGCGCCATCGCCGCTGTACTCGATTGAAATAGAGTATGACAAATAGCGTAGTATTCGATCGAATACCGACTCGGTCGAATACTACTCGCTCATCTCTATTTATGTTATAAAATGGAGTTCTAAAAGCAGCTTGACACTACTTTTTTCTTGCTTGCAACTGGAATCAGCCAAAGTCCTCTCCAGGTTCACAGGACCCATTTTGGTAAAAGCCTGTGAAACTTTCTTTTGCTAAGACTAGGTGGTTGGCAAGTCAAAAATAAATATTAGTAGCTTACCTCACAGAGAGTCCACCCAGTGCTCTCATTCCTGCTATATCTGCCTCATTAGTGAGGAAATCACTTCCTCATTCAGCTTTCAGTCTCCACCCCGCTGACCTGATTCTTCAATCAACCTTCAATAGACAGACTGGAAACACTCCCCACTCCCTTCCCAGATGTCCTGATCAGCTGCCTCTCTCTGCAGCTATAAAACCCCACCCTCCTCGCTCTTCTCTGGTCACGCTATGTGCTGGCAGACTGGAGACGCTCTTAGCCTGCAGCTTCTCTCACCCCCTTTTTCTGGTCACTATGTGCTGGCAGAAATTAAGAGACAAGAAAGCACTTTTTTTTTTACAATATGTAAAGCACAGTGTGCTTACATCACATTGCTGTTGCCACATCCACCGTTTCTCATTTTTTCTCTGCATCTCCAATGCTCTAATACTTTTTCTAATATCTTCTTTTTGAAAACGGATTGAAGTTTGGGACAGTGCAATGTGTAGCCTGAAACAATGGGACAACCGGGCGCTCGCCTTTAGCATAACTGAGGACTAATCAGTTTGAAACTTGGCCCGAGGCAAATTCAAACCCAAATGTTCATAATATGCGAGTTGTTATTGGTAGCCGACCTGTTGCAGGAGTCCGTGTCATGTTATTTGAAGGGATTGGCCAGGATAAAGAAAGCTGGGATTCAGCAACTTAGCTGCTCCTGCTGCGGTCCCGGGGGTCCATTCTGCACACAGTGCTGAAGGGAATGGGAAAGCAGGAACCCCTGCCTACGGCTTCTCCCCTCAATATCCCATCCAATGGACTTACTGGGGCTTCTGGTGGGACCACCTCCCTCATTCATACAGTGCTTTGCCCTGTCTCCTGCGGTCCTGGGGGTCCATTCTGCACAGAGCGCTGAAAGGAACGGGAAAGCAGGAACCCCTGCCTATGGCTTCTCCACTCAAAATCCCATCCAATGGACTTCTGGGGCTTCTGGTGGGACCACCTCCCTCATTCATATAGTGCTTTGCCCTGTCCCGAGGTCCCGGGGTCCATTCTGCACACAGCGCTGAAAGGAATGGGAAAGCACGAACCCCTGCCTACAGCTTCTTCCCTCAAAATCCCATCCCATCCAATGGACTCCTGGGGCTTCCGGTGGCACCTCCCTCATTCATACAGTGCTTTTCCCTGCCCCCTGCTGTCATGGGGGGGTCCATTTTGCACACAGTGCTGAAAGCAGGAACCCCCGTCTACAGCTTCTCTCCTCAAAATCCCATCCAATGGACTCCTGGGTCTTCCGGTGGGACCACCTCAGTCATTCATACAGCGCTTTGCCCTGACCCCTGTTAATCAGCTCCCTCCTCAGACTACGCTCACATATGGATGCGTGGTTCCCTCCATCCAGGGCTACCACCTGGTACACCAGGCAGAAGGCCGGGGGACACCATGGCTCAGAAGCCGAGCGGCTGGCTTCCAGCCATACCAGGACACAAGCATCTATGCCCTTCAGGGCAGGTCTGGTGCTCCTCCAGGGCTGAACAGTGGGCCAACACCGATGACCACTGGGGCTCTTATGTACCCCCCCCCCCCAGGTACTCATGAGGTTGAATACAAAAGCTATGCTTGCCAGCAGACCACAACATTTGGCTTATTACAAAAACTCCCCAAGCTCCAGTAAAACTCCCTGGATTGTAAAGCAGACACAAGCCGCCCCCCCCCCCCCCACCTTTCTTTTTCTTTGTTTAGGATTTACTTTGTCTTACAGGTTTCAGGGGATGTAAAGTCCCGGACTCAAACCAAAATAAGTCGCCAGTGGCAACCGAGGACATGCAATCAAGTCCTGACACACTCACAGGTTAGAAATGTAAGGCTCGCATGTGTGAGTGGAGAAACCTGTAAGGGAGGAATAGATCAGCACCTTGATTGACCTGCAGTTGGCAGCTTAGGAGATGAAAGGTTCAATTATAAGTTCTGCCTGCACCAGTAGCCTTTTCTACAACAACACTGTGTACAATTAACATTCCTCTCCTCTTATGGAAGACACTAGCTTCCTTCATAAACCATGCAATTATTATGTGCCACATTATACTGCAAGTTGATTGAAAGGTTTACTACCTGCTCTACACCATTTAGGTTAATGCCAGACCTAAAGCACGTTCTTCATTGTTACATGGTGTAAAATATTAAAAGAGCCAAAAGGCTGGGATCAATTAGCCAGGATTTCCAGCAAGTTATCGATTTCTGGCAGACAGACCACCAACTGAATAAAAAGGGTTCCCCAGAAGCACCTTGGGTATTAACCCCCAAGCAAAACTAATTACCAGTCTCCTGGCAGAGGTCCGCTTCGAAAAAGGAAAAAAAAAAAATTACAATTCTGTGAAACTCACCTGTGGAATTGTTTTTGATTATATCCAGTCCAGGTCGTCCCAGTGATGACATGTGGGTATTCCGCCCCCAGGGGGCGCTCAACTGCAAGATCAAAAGATGTTGCTCCTCCCGGCAGGTGTCCCTCTATCATTCTCCAGTAGTTAAAAAGCAGTAAACAAAAATACGATTCTGTGATTACTCACCTGTAGAATTGATTTTATGGGTATCCAGCACGGGTTGCTTCATCTTCAATTCTTCACATTTGGGTAATCCGCCACCAGGTGGCGCAGTCTACTGCAGAAAGACTTGTGGCTCCTCCCGACCCATAAAAGGCAGGAAATTACCCACAATACCCAGTGTTGAAAAGCAGTAATGCAAGGAGCAGGAAGGCAAAAACCATGTTAATTAAACACAGCCCCACTAAGAACTCTCTCAAGAAAATCACCATAACAAGGCAAAAGAGGATAACAAAAAGCAAAGGTGGGATGAAGCAAACCCTTGCTGGATACCCATAAAATCAATTCTACAGATGAGTAGAGATCACAGAACTGTATTTTTCTGGGTATTCCAGCACGGGTTGCTTCATCTTCAATTCTTCACATTTGGGACATCCAAAAGCAGTGTCCAAGAAGAAGGGTGGGATTCCCAGTGAGCAACAGCAGGTAGTTCAAGTCACTACCGCCTGAAGCACTTTGCGACCAAAAACAGCATCAGCTGATGCCCCAACGTCAACCTAGTAAAAATAAAAAGTATGAACTGAAGACCAGGTAGCGGCCTTACAAACCAGTTCAACAGAAGCCTGGTGCTGAAAAGCCCAAGAGGCACCAATAGCTCTAGTAGAATGAGCTGTAACATGGAAAGGGGGATCCTTCCCCTTGGCAGAATACGCTCGCACCACCGCCTGTCTGATCCACTTGCTGACAGTGGACTTGGCCGGAGGCAAGCCCTTCCTAGGTCCGACAGGGAGAACAAACAGAGTCCAACTTCCGAAAAGACTCCGTGGCAACCAAATATTACTTGAGCGCCCTGACCACATCCAGAGAATGAAGAGTCCGTTCCTTAGAATTAGAAGGGGCAGGACACAAGGAAGGCAAGAGAATGTCCTCATTGAGATGAAAGGAAGAGACAACCTTAGGCAAAAAATCCGGTTTGAGACGACCACCACCTTATCCTGATGTCGCTCAAAATAAGGAGGTTTCATAGAAAGCGCCGCCAGCTCAGAGACGTGACGCACCGAGGTGATAGCTACCAAAAAGACCACCTTCAGAGTCAGAATGGACAAAGCCACATCACACAAGGGCTCAAAAGGAGGACCATGGAGAGCAGAAAGCAACAAGTCCAACTCCCACACAGGTAGCAAAGGCTCACGCGGCGGATGTACATGAGTAACTCCTTGGAAAAAATTCTTGATAAGCCTATGATTGCCGAAGGATCTTTGGAAAAAAAAATTGCCAAGGCAGACACCTGTCCCTTGAGGGTACTCCGTTGTAACCCTGACTCCAAACCATGTTGTAGAAATTCCAAAATCCTGGAAAGGGAAAAGGTGCGACAAGGAAAAGACAGACTCACACCAGGCAATGTAAGCATGCCAGACCCTGTAATAAATCATAGAAGAGGATTTCTTCCGAGTCTGAACCATGGTACTGACGACCGAGGCCGGAAGCTCCATATCCATCAGGATGGAGGTTTCAGCAGCCAAACTGTCAAAGCCAGCATTTGAAAATTGGGATGGCGTAACAGCCCCTGAGTGAGGAGCCCTGGATCGTCGGGCATGACGAAGTGATCTACCGCCATCTGGACGATATCCGCGAACCAAACTCTTTGCGGCCAGCAGGGGGGCCACCAGGATGGGCGGCACCCCTTCCTGGGCTATCTTGCGCAGCACACGACCCAGAGGAGGAAAAGGTGGAAATGCATAAAGGAACCTGAACTCCGTCCAGGGAATTGCTAGAGCGTCCGTGGCGAAGGCCAGAGGATCTCTTGACGAAGAGACGAATCTTGGGACCTTGTGATTGTGACAGAACCCAAACAGGTCCACATCCGGCTGACCCAGCGGCGGCACAGGGCGAGAAAGATCTTGTTGCTGAGGGACCATTCACACAGGCGAGACGTTCCCCTTGCTCAGGGGGTCTGCCTCCTGGTTCTCCACCCCTGTAATGTAAATCAACGAGATGCATGGAACATTGAGGGCTCGTTTGCGCCGAGTCCCACCCTTATGATTGATGTAGGCAACCGCCGTCTGATTGTCCGAGCGGACCTGGACTGCATGACCCCGTAGGTGGGGAGTCAACTGGAAGAGAACCAACCTGATCGCTCTCAGCTCCAGGAGATTGATAGGGGTATAAACCTCCTGAGGGCCCCACTGACCCTGAAACTTCAGTGATTGCCAAACCCCCCCCCCCAGCCGGACAGACTGGCGTCCGTGGTGACAATCTCCCAGCACGGAGGCAGAAAAGGTCTGCCCACTAGAAGATTCCTTGAGTCCAGCCACCACGAAAGGGACTGTCTGGCCAGAGGGGACAGAGCAAAATCCTGCTCCAGGGACTCCTTTGTCGGATCCCAAATGGACAGAAGATTCAGCTGAAGAGGTCTCATGTGAAACTGGGCGAAGGGAACGGCTTTGAAGCAAGACACCATGAGGCCCACCAACTGCATCCCCAGACGGATGGGGAGATGTGGGCATGAAAGCAGGGCCCACGTCTGAAGACCCTCCACCTTCTGCTGGGGAAGGAACACCTTGACCTGAGACGTATCCAAGGTCAGGAAGGACCTCACCAATGACTGAGTGATTGAGGACCTGGGACAATTGATCACCCAACCGAAAGCCTCAAGAGTGGACAAAACTTTGAGTATCGTTCTCGGCCTATTGAAGAGATTGAGCAGCAATCAGCAAGTCGTCCAGGTAAGGAACAATGCGAATGCCCTGGCCCCTCAGGAGGGCCATGATACCCGCCAACACCTTGGTGAACACCCGAGGAGCCGAAGAGATACCGAACAGCAAGTCCCCAAACTGGTAGTGTTGATCCTCCAAGGCGAAACACAGGAACCTCTGATGCCCCCGGAAGATGGGGACGTGCAGATAGGCATCCTTGATGTCCACCGTGGTCGTGAAATCGCAGGGCTGAAGGGAGCTCACTGCCGACCTTAAAGGTCTCCATGCGGAAGTGTTTGAATCTGACGAATCTGTTGAGGCCCTTCAGGTCCAGAATGGGTCTCCGGGAACAGTCCTTCTTGGGCACCGTGAACAGATTGGAATAGAACCCCCGACCCCGCTCCTGAAGAGGCACAAGACAAATCACACCGGACGATAGAGTCCGCTGGACAGCTAACCTCAGGCCCTGCACCGTCACGGGGTTCTGGGAGATCCGGGACCGAAGAAATCTCGGGGGCGGCCAAGCTGCCAGCTCTATCTTGTAGCCCGATGACACCACCTCCTGAATCCACCGGTCCGAGACGTGTTTCCAGACGTGAGCAAAGAGCAGAAGCCGTCCCCCCCACCCGGATGAGTGAGGGCCCTCCCTCATGCCCGAGGGGCCTTGCTGGGGGGGGGGCTTAGATTTGGACCCCCAGGAGAGACCAAGACGCCCGCAGGAACTACCTCGTCCCCAGGAGTCCCTGCGACCGCCAGAAGAGGAAGAGCCGCGTCCCCCTCGGAAGGGGCAAAAGCAAGAGGACCCCTGAAAGGGGCGAGATTGTTTCCTGCGCTGAGGGAGCCAGCCGTCCTTGGTCAGGAGATCAAGGCACTCCCCAAAGAGGCGCAGTCCCGTGAAGGGGAGACCAGTAAGAGACTTCTTGGTGGCAGCGTCAGCTGCCCACTGCCACAGCCAAATGGACCGACGGAGAGCCACCAGTAGAGCCGAAGTCTTACCACCAAGCCGGACAGCAAAGTCCATGACAGAGCACAAATGCAATAAAGTCCGTGCAAACCAAAAGATCCTTATACTCGTCCGCTCGCTTGCGGGAACGGGTGGCCTCCCCAAGGCACTTAACCTTCTTTATGGCAATAGCGACAAAAGCCGCGGCACAGACCGGGTGCAACCCAGCCCCCACAAAAGTAAAGGCATGACAAGCGAGCAGATCCATGCGCCGATCCGCATTATCATGCAAGGTGGTAGTGTCCGGCAAAGGCATCACAGACATATTGAGAGCCCTAGAACAGGGGCATCCACCTCCGGGGGACAAGACCAACGATGGACCAGTTCCCCCGAAAAAGGATACCGTCTGTCCAGCCCCAATTCACGTCACCAACCCCCCCCCCCCCCCGCAGCGCGCGGAGATCTCCAGGTGCCATTGTCCTGTGGGCGCCCGGAGAGAAACGAGGAGACGAGGAGGGGATCGTTCCTCCCCCTTACCCCCGTCCCTGCTGTGGACCGTGAGCCGTGCTCGCCGCAGGCAGGGGAAGCCAGGACGGCCTCCCTCGGCACCAGGGCACAAGGCGTGTAAAAAGGCAATAAAAAGGAGGTAGAGCAGCAGCCACAATGGCGGCTGAACAGTAAAGTAAGCACAAAACGCACCATATACACCAATAGAGCTAACGGGACAACCAGAAGCAGGCAAAAGGGATCCCAGTGGTTTCTCCCCCCTCCCCCATAGGCTCACCATTAGCCTAAAAGCCGGCTACCCTTTAGGTACAGGGTCTGCGGCCCAGGGCACAGATCTGTGAGCACCCGAGCCCAGGTACTCCCCTTCCGTCACCTGAACCATCAGCCAGGGCTGGGAGGCAGAATGGGTCCGGAACAGGTGGGACTAGGCCTGCAGGGCCGACGGGCTTGGGATGCCCCGCTCGCCTGCGAAAATCCAGAGAGACTCATCTTCTGTCTTCGCAGCCAGGACTGCAGAGAAACACTGGGAATTGTGGGTAATTTCCTGCCTTTTATGGGCCGGGAGGAGACACAAGTACTTCTGCAGTCGACTGCGCCACCTGGTGGCGGATTACCCAAATGTGAAGAATTGAAGATGAAGCCAACCCGTGCTGGAAGACCCAGAAAAAGAGGACAGGCCGGGAGGCCAAGAAACCATGTTACTTTACATAGCTTTAGCTTGTACTCTCTCTAACAAGACTTAAGGATACAAGTCCAATGAATAAAAGATGGTAATCACCATAACAGCCAAACAAGAGATAATGAACAAAAGGGCGGGGTGGGACGACCTGGACTGGATATAATCAAAAACAATTCTACGGGTGAGTTTCACAGAATTGTATTTTTCCCTATATCCAGTCCAGGTCGTCCCAGTGATGACATGTGGGAAATCCAAAAGCAGTGTCCATTTGGGCGGGATCCCCAGTGCAGAAAAGCATGTAGTTCATTTCACTACCGCCTGAAGCACCTTTGGGCCAAGGACAGCATCAGCTGAGGCCCTGACAAGAACTTTGTAGAACTTAGTAAAGGTATGAACTGAAGACCAAGTGGCGGCATTACAAATTTGTTCAACCGATGCCTGGTGCTGAAAAGCCCAAGAGGCACCAATAGCTCTGGTAGAATGAGCTGTGATCTGAAAAGGGGGTTCTTTCCCCTTGGCAGAATATGCTTACACCACCGCCTGTCTGATCCACTTACCGAGAGAGGACTTGGCTGGTGGCAAACCCTTCCTAGAGCCCTCTGTTAGGACAAAGAGCAAATCCGATTTCCTGAAGGACTCCGTCACGACCAGGTAATACTTAATGGCTCTGACCACATCCAAGGCATGGAGGATCCTTTTCTTAGAATTAGTCGGTGCTGGACACAAGGAAGGCAAGACAACTTCCTCATTAAGGTGAAAGGGAGAAACGACCTTAGGCAAAAAAAATAAGGTTTCAAGCAAAAAACCACCTTATCCTTATTCCGCTTAAAATAGGGAGGCTTCATACAAAGCGCGGCCAGCTCTGATATGCGATGCACCAAGGTGATCGCTACCAAAAAGACCACTTTGAGAGTCAAAATACACAATGCAGCATCGCACAATGGTTCGAAGGGATGACCCTGAAGAGCAGACCGTACTAGTCCCACACCGGTTTTACTGACTTACGCGGTGGACGGACATGGGTGACTCCCTGGAAAAAGATCAACCTATGATTGGCAATGGATCTCTGAAAGAAGATGGCTAAGGCCGACACCTGGCCCTTTAGGGTGCTCAACTAGAGACCCAAGTCTAAACAGTGTTGTAAAAACTCCAGAATCCTAGAAATGGAAAATATGCGGCAAGGGAGACTCTTGGAATCGCACCAAGCAATATAGGCGTGCCAAACTCTGTAGTATATCATGGAGGAAGACTTCAGTGCCTGACTCATGGTATGTACAAACGTGGCCGACAGCCCCTTTCCCGTCAGGATTGAGGTTTCAATAGCCAGGCCGTCAAAGCCAGCGTTCGTAAATTCGGGTGCCGCAGCGACCCCTGTGTGAAAAGCTCTGGGTCGTCGGGCATGATGTAGCGATATACTGACATCTGCACGATGGCCGCAAACCAGGCCAGCGAGGAGCCACCAGAATAGTCGATACCCCTTCCTGGGCTATCTTGTGCAGAACTCAGCCCAGGAGTGGAAACGGAGGGAATGCATAAAGGAACTTGAACTCCGTCCAGGGAATTGCCAGAGCGTCTGAGGCAATGGCCAGAGGATCTCGAGAGGGAGACGAACCGTGGGAGCTTGTGATTGTGTCTGGAAGCAAACAGGTCCACATCCGATCCTGCCCATATGCAGGGAACATTCCCCTCTGTGTCACCTCCTTGAGGGCTATCTTGCTTCGAGTCCCGCCCTGTTGATTGATGTAGGCGACAGCTGTCTGATTGTCCGAGCGAACATGGATCGCACGACCCCTTAAATGGGGAGTCAAGCGAAGAAGCACCAACCGGATCGCTCTCAGCTCCAAGAGATTTATGGGTAAGCGGTTCCCCTGCGGACCCCACTGACCCTGGATCTTCTGAGTCTGCCAAACATCTCCCCAGCTGGACAGACTGGCATCCGTGGTAACTATGGTGGTCTATCATCATTCCCAGGAAGGATCTCACTGTTGAGGGAGTGATAAAAGACTTTGGGTAATTGACTACCCAGCCGTAGGCCTCTAGCGTTGACAACACCGTCCGGGTATCGCTCTCGGCCTGCTGAAAAGACTGGGCCGCAATCAACAAGTTGTCCAGATAAGGCAGCACACGAATGCCCCGGTTCCTCATGATGCCCGCCAGCACCTTGGTGAAGACGCGGGGCGCTGAGGAAATCCCAAATGGAAGAACAACCACCTCAGGAACTTCTAATGCCCCTGGAAAATGGGGATGTGCAGATAAGCATCCCTGATGCCCACCGTGGTCATGAAGTCGGCGCGAAGCGAGCTCACCACTGACCGTAAGGTTTCCATGCGGAAATGTCTGACTCTTACAAACCTGTTGAGACCCTTCAGGTCCAGGATAGGTCTTAACGTTCCGTCCTTCTTGGGAACCGTGAACAGGTTGGAGTAAAAACATTGACCCTGTTCCTGACAAGGTACAGGGAAAATCACACCTAACCGCAGAAGGTGTTGCACGGCCAGTCTCAAGCCCTGTGCCTTCAAGGGATTTTGGGATATCAGAGATCGAAGAAATTTTGTGGACGGCCTGACTGCAAGCTCTATTTTGTAACCGGAGGACACTACCTCCTGAATCCACGATCCGAGACGTGCCGTTTCCAGATTTGAGCAAATAGCAGAAGCCGTCTCCGCACCCAGATGGGTGAGGGCGCCCCCTCATGCCTGGGGGGACTTGGCAGGGGGCTTGGAATTGGCTCGGCAGGAGGGAATGGGTCAGCCTCGGGACCTACCGCTACCCCAGGTATCTCTGCGGCCAGCTGGAAAGAGCCTCTTCCTCCTTGAAAGAAACGATAGGCAGAGAGATTCCGAAAGGACCGAGCAGGCTTCCGTCTGAGGGAGTCCACCATCCTTGACAAAAAGGTCCAGGCGCTCCCTAAACAGCCTGTGTCCCACAAAGGGAATACTCGTAAGCGACTTCTTGGCCGCGGCATCAGCTGTCCATTGCCACAACCAGAGTGAGCGGCGTAGGGCAACAAGCAAGACTCCATCGTCCATGGCAGAGGCAACAAAACCAATGAATTCCAAGCAGACCGAGTTCTTTATACTCCTCCGTCCGCTTAGCTCTATCCACAAGATGTCTCACCTTCTTTCTGATGGCCAGAGAGACAATCACCGCAGCACACACCGGACGAAACAAGGCGTGGCAGACCAGCTGATTCATGTGCTTGTCAGCCGGGTCACGTAAGGAAGCGGTATCAGGTGATGGCATAATAGTAGTGTTGGATAACCCCGACACAGGTGAATCCACCTCGGGAGGATGAGACCACGGCCAAACCAACTCCTCAGGGAAGGGATACTGCCTATCCAGTCCCTTAGGCACCGACGGTAGTTTGTTAGGCCTTTCCTATTCCTTGAAAATCATATTAGAAAAATAGGCCTTCTCCGGAAAGACCCGCCTGTCTTTCAGGCCTAAACAAATCACCTTGCTTCCTCTTTGCCGCTCTGGAAGGAACAATGAGTAGTGTCTCAAACACTGAGGTAAGCAACGTCTCCGTATCATCAGGGAGCCACGCATCCTCATCCGAGGAAGAACCAGACAAACTTTCATCGCCAGCAGAATAATCCACAGTGGAACAGGAATCTGGCAACTCACCTTCCTCCACAGAACCCAGATCATTAAAAAGATCGTCATTATCCGAGTAAACGGGCTCGATGTGCTGTTTCTTACTCGTGCCCTTCTTAGGAGCCGTCCGCGAGATCTGTCTCTCGAGATTGGCCACCCTATGCACCAAATCAACATGGGACCCCCTGCTGGCTTCCCCCTCACTGAGGGCTGAGTGCAGCAGCAGAGGGTCTGGAGAGGCCGCAGGCAGTGAAGGGCTAGGGGCGGGGACGCCCGCCCGGTCGTGGTCCAAAATGATGCCCCTGGCGCAAGTGGTACAAACAGCGCTGAATCGGCCCAGGGGATTCCTACTACACAAGGGGCAGAGCTTTACCTGCCCAGATGGGGCCCCCAGCTCACTATCCTCAGATGCCTCCATTATGGTGATTAATAATTGTCAATTGAAAGGTTCCAAGACACTAAAGGCCCAAACCTATATGATCCCTCTGAATAAAAAGGGGGGACCGGGAGGAACCACAACCCACAATTACTAAGCCCACGACCTATGCAAAAGAAAAAAGGGGAGAGGCCCATCAGACTCCTAAACAAGCGAGATGCAGGATAATAAGCAACATGATCGTTCAAAAGAGGGACTCACGACACCGACAGTGGCCTCAGAAGATGGGATCCCAGGCAGCAGCGGAGCAGACAGGAACAGAGCGCAGCAGCACACGCAGACCTGCAGCTTCCTCCTCGAGGGGCGGGTCGCACCGCGATGACATGGAACGTGTTAGCGTACGGCTCCGCCCCCTCCGGCGGCACGAGAAACGCACGCGCCCACCG
Organism: Gastrophryne carolinensis; assembly: GCA_027917425.1. Classification (NCBI taxonomy): domain Eukaryota; kingdom Metazoa; phylum Chordata; class Amphibia; order Anura; family Microhylidae; genus Gastrophryne; species Gastrophryne carolinensis. The sequence continues at coordinate 465,803,774 of CM051237.1, read as the reverse complement.
CCATTACCAAAAGCGGCCATTAAGGCATGGCCGGCAGCACCAGGACACAACGCAGCTTCCGCAGCGTATACCGCGCGCCGCCTGCAGGCCACAGCAGCGCCGCGCGAGCGGCGTCCCCCGCCCTCCCCCCGTCACAGCGTATGTGGCAGAGTCAAGATGGAGGGAGGAGAATCCACAATGCCCGTGAGTAACCGCGAGGGAGGTAAGCATGAAAGGCTCCAGGGGCCAGCAGAGACAGCAAGGAGCTAGTGCAAAGTCAAAACACAGCACACATACAATAAAGCTTGTGGGCAGGGAGAGACATACAGGCATCCTATAGCCCCAGCTAGTGGTCCCCCCCCCCCCCCCCCCCGTTAGGCTCACCATAAGCCTATGGCCGGCTACCATTTAAACAGGGTCTGCAGCCCAGAGCCTAGCTCTGCCAAACGCCTGACTCCGGCATTCACCATACCGTCACGATCCCGAAGCAGCCAGTGGCTGGGAGGCAGAAGTTGGTCTGACGGGATCAGTGAAAATAGGGCCCGCAGCGGCCAACGGGCTAGGAGGCCCCGCTCTGCTGCCAATATCCGAGAGAGAATATCCAACGATCTTCTGCAGTCAAGACTGCAAGATGAACACTGGAGAATGATAAGACCTGCCTTTATAGGGGGCCAGGAGGAGCAACATCTTTTGATCTTGCAGTCGAGCGGAATACCACATGTCATTACTGGGACAACCTGGACTGGATATAGGGAAAACAATTTTTACATTTCTCGTGTAAAATGGTTTTCCCTTAGTTGTCCATCCATAAACACTGGACCATTACAAATGGGTATTGCTGGTAGGCGAGACTGGAGCAGAAAAGTGAGCCGAGATTCCTCCCATCCACAGGTATAAGTCCCGGCATCCCGGTAGTCCCAGTACTAAAGCAGTCAAGACCAGGTTTATAGGAGGAATAAGCAAAAATGCAATTCTGTGATTACTCACCTGTAGAATTGTTTTTACTGTGTACAGCACGGATTGCTTCATTTCAGTTCTTTCACACTTGGGTAATCCCCCACAAGGTGGCGCAGTTGACTGCAGAAAGACTTGTGGCTCCACCTGGCCCATAAAAAGGGCAGGAATCACCCAGAGACTCCAGTGTTTAAAAGCAGTAATGCAAGCCGGGAGGCAAGACCATGTTAATAAAACACAGCCCCACTAAAAAGTAACTCTCAAGAAAAATCACCATAACAAGGCAAAAAAAGAATAACGATAACAAGGGAGGGATGAAGCAAGCCGTGCTGTACACAGTAAAAACAATTCTACAGGTGAGTAATCACAGAATTGTATTTTTCCTAGTGTACAGCACGGCTTGCTTCATTTCAATTCTTTCACACTTGGGACATCCAACAGCAGTGTCCAAGAAAAAAAGGGTGGGATCCCCAGTGAGTAAAAGCAGGCAGTTTAAGACACTACCGCCTGAAGCACCTTGCGACCAAAAACAGCGTCAGCTGAGGCCCTAACATCAACCTTGTAAAACTTAGAAAAGGTATGAACGGAAGACCAAGTAGCGGCCTTACAAACTTGTTCAACAGAAGCCTGGTGCTGGAAAGCCCAAGAGGCACCAATAGCTCTAGTGGAATGAGCCATAACACGAAAAGGGGGCTCCTTCCCCTTAGCAGCGTATGCTTGCCCTACCGCCTGTCGGATCCACATGCTGATAGTGGACTTGACTGGAGGCAAACCCTTCCTAGGTCCAGCAGGAAGGACAGAGTCCAACTTCCGAAAAGACGCAGTGGCGGTCAAATAGAATTTGAGCGCCCCCACCACATCCAAGGAATGAAGACTTCGTTCCTTTGAATGAGGACATTGTCTTGCCTTCCTTGTGTCCTGCCCCTTCTAATTCTGGTGAAAGGCAGAAATTACCTTTAAGAATTCAGGCTTAAGACAGAATACCACCTTATCCTGATGCCGTTCAAAATAATGATGCCGTTCGAAATAAGGAGGCTTAATAGAGAGCGCCGCCAGCTCAGAAACACGACGCACAGAAGTGATGGCCACCAAAAAGACCACCTTAGGAGTCATAATGGCCAGCGCAGCATTGTTCAACGGCTCAAAGGGAGGACCCTGGAGAGCAGACAGCACCAAGTTCAAATCCCACACCGGTAGCAGGGGCTTACGCGGTGTACGTACATGAGTAACTCCTTGGAAAAAGGTCTTGACAAGCCTATGATTGGCGAAAGATCTTTGGAAAAATATAGCCAGGGCCGAAACCTGGCCTTTGAGGGTACTCCGTTGTAGACCCGACTCCAGACCATGTTGTAAAAACTCCAAAATCCTGGAAATGGAGAAAAGTGCGAGAAGGAAAAGATTTAGACTCGCACCAGGCAATGTAAGCATGCCAGACCCTGTAATAAATCATAAATCATGATTTCTTTTGAGCCTGAATCATAGTAGTACTAACTACCGAAGCCGGCAGCCCCTTATCCATCAGGATGGAGGTTTCAGCAGCCAAGCCGTCAAAGCCAGCACTTGTAAATTGGGGTGGCGCAGCTGTCCCTGAGTGAGAAGCCCTGGATCGTCGGGCAGAACGAAGTGATCCATCGCCATCGACGACGTCCGTGAACCATACTCTCCTCGGCCAGCGGGGGCCACCAGAATGGTCAGTACCCCCTCCTGGGCCATCTTGCGCAAAACCCGCCCCAGGAGAGGAAATAGAGAAAACGCATAGAGGAGCCGGAAATCCGTCCAGGGAATGGCTAGAGCATCCGTGGTGACGGCCAGTGGATCTCTTGACAGACGAGTCTTGGAAGCTTGTGATTGTGACGCGACGCAAACAGGTCCACGTCTGGCTGACCCCAGCGGCGACACAGGGCATGAAAGCTCTTGTTGTCGAGGGGCGATTCCCCCAGACGAGACGTCCCCCTGCTTAGGGAGTCCGCCTCCTAGTTCTCCACCCCTGGAATGTAAACCGCTGAGATGCAGGGAACATTCTCCTCTGCCCAAGACAATATCAGGGACAACTCCTTGAGGGCTCATTTACTCCGAGTCCCAGCCTGATTGATGTAAGCGACAGCCGTCTGATTGTCCGAATGGACCTGGACCGCACAACCCCGAAGGTGGGGAGTCAACTGGAAGAGAACCAACCTGATCGCCCTTAGCTCCAGGAGATTGATTGGCGTCTGGGTCTCCTAAAGGGCCCCACTGGCCCTGGAACTTCAGAGTGCCAGAACCCTTCCCAACCGGTCAGACTGGCATCCGCGGTGACAATCTCCCAGCACGGAGGTAGAAAGGACCTGCCCGCTAGAAGATTCCTCGAGACCAGCCACCACGAGAGGGACTGTCTGGCCAGAGGGGACAGAGCGAATTCCCGCTCCAGGGATTCCTGCTTCCGATCCCAAACGGTCAAAAGATTCAACTGAAGAGGTCTCATGTGGAACTGGGCGAAGGGCACAGCCTCGAAGCACGAAACCATGAGTCCCACCAACTGCATCCCCAGACGGATGGAGGAATGAGGACACGACAGCAGGGCTCGCGCCTGCATCTGAGGGCCCTCCACCTTCTGCTGAGGAAGAAACACCTTGACCTGAGAAGTATCCAGCGTCATGCCCAGGAAGGACCTCACCAATGACGGAGTGAGCGAAGACTTGGGATAATGGATCACCCAACCGAAGGACTCTAGGGTGGACACAACCACCTGAGTATCCCTCTCGGCCTGATGAAAGGATGGAGCAGCAATCAACAGGTCGTCCAAGTAAGGAAGAATGCGAATGCCCTGGCTCCTCAGGAGGGTCATGACACCCGCCAGCACCTTGGTGAACACCCGAGGGGCCGAAGTGATACCGAACGGCAAGGCCACAAACTGGTAGTGCTGATCCTCCAGAGCGAACCTCAGGAACTTCTGATGCCCCAGGAAGATAGGAACGTGCAGGTAGGCATCCTTGATGTCCACAGTGGTCAAAGTCGCCTGGCCGAAGAGAACTCACAGCCGACTGTAAGGTCTCCATGCGGAAGTGTTTGAACCTGACAAATCGGTTGAGACCCTTTAGATCCAGGATGGGTCTCAGGGAGCCGTCCTTCTTGGGCACCGTGAACAGATTGGAATAGAACCCCCGACCCTGAAGAGGCACCGGGCAAACCACTCCGGATGGCAGAAGATGTTGGACGGCCAACCTCAAGCCCTGCGCCGTCACAGGATTTTGGGAGATCCGGGACGGGAGGAATCTTGGGGACAGCCAAGCTGCTAGCTCTATCTTGTAACCGGAAGACACCACCTCCTGAATCCACCAATCCGAGACGCGTTGTCTCCAGACGTGAGCAAAGAGTGGAAGCCGTCCCCCCACCCGGATGGGTGAGGGCGCCCCTCATGCCTGAGGGGCCTTGGTAGGGGGCTTGGCACCCCAAGAGAGACCAGGCCGACCACGGGATCTACCCCGTCCAAGAGTCTCTGCAGCTACCTGCGAAGGAAGATCCGTGTCCCCCACGGGAATGGCAAAATGAGGAGGACCCCCGAAAGGGCTGAGAATGCTTTTTACGCTGAGGGAGGCGACCATCCTTGGTCAAAACATCAAAACGTTCCCCAAAGAGACGTAATCCCGTAAAGGGAAGCCCGGTGAGGGACTTCTTAGCAGCAGCCGCTCACTGACGCAGCCAGACAGACCTACGCATGGCGACCTACAGGGCAGAGGCCCTACCACCAAGCCGGACGGCATCGTCCATGGGAGACAGCACAAAAGCAATAAAGTCAGAGCAAAGCAAAAGATCCTTGTAGTCATCCTCTCGCTTGGGAGATCTGGCAGCCTCGGCAAGGTGCCTGACCGTCTTCTTAAGTGCAATGGCAACAATAGCCGCGGCACAGCTCGGCCGTAAACCCGTTCCCACAAAGGTGAAGGCATGACAGGCTAGTTGCATCCATAAGCCGGTCGGCATTATCGCGCAAAGTAGTGGTGTCAGGAGACGGCATAATAGAAGTATTGGACAGTCCCAGGACAGGGGGCGTCCACCTCAGGGGGACAAGACCAGCGGCAAACAAAGTCGGCCGAGAAGGAATACCTTCTATCCATTCCCTTGGCCACCGAGGGCAACCTGTTGGGCCGTTCCCATTCCTTGAGGATCATATTGGAAAAATGTCCCTGCTCCGGGAACTCCAAGCGTTGCTTGTCAGGACGGAAAGCTCCCCTTGCATCCTCTTTGCCGCCTTAGGGGGGGAACGATGTGTAAAGCATCAAAAACGTCCGACAAAAGTATGTCTGTATCATTCGGGAGCCCGGAATCCTCGTCTGAGGAGGACCCTGGTTCTCTATCAGACTCGCCATGACGATCCCCAGAGGAATCAGAATCGTGGAACAATTCCCCCTCCTCCATGGATTCACGGCCGCCATAGGAATCATACAATTCATCATCATCGGCAAAGAGGGACAGGCCCGTAGCCAGGTGCCTCTTTTTACTAGAGGCCTTGCCGGCAGCCGGGCCGGCCAGTTGCCGCTCAATGCTGGCAACACGCAGCGCCAGGTCCGAATGAGACCCCCTACTGCCTTCCCCCTCGCTGGGAGCTAAATGCAGGCGTGGGGGAGTAGGTGATGCTGCGGGCAGGATGGGACTAGGGAGAGTAGCGCTCACCCCAGCCTGGTCGCCTAAACGCAGGGAACACAGACCACACTGCGACCGCTCACAGGGGATGCCCCACACATGAGAGACAGCCGAGCTTGCCCCAAAGGGCCCCCAAGCTCGCTATCCCCAGAAGCCTCCATATGGTGATTCTCAATAAGGCACAATCGGCCAACGCGGGACCCCACCCGGGATGCCCCCAAGGGATGCCCTACAGAAAAAAGGGACCTGGGGTGGAGGGGGTATTGAACTGGGAGAAAACACAACACTGACAGCCCGTCTGAAAGACACAAATATGAAAGAAATTGAGCATCCCACAGCACATGCACAAGCCCAATGTGAACAGAAAGAGGGATAGACTCACGGACCAGCTGACGATGAAGGACATCCGCAGGACCACTGCAAGCACGAGGAGCGAACTGCGACGTCCCTCAGCAGCCAGTCCCAGGCAGCGTCCCCCAATAGTGATTCCCCCGCCACAGCAACAGTCAGGTGCGGGGAAGAAAATGGCGCCAACTGCGTACCGAGGGGCGGGTCGCGAGCCGATCACGCGCTAAGCGTCATCCCGCGGCCCCGCCCCCCGCGAAAAGGCATGAAGTACTCCGGCGCCACAGCCGAAAATTGCGCCCGGAGCCCAGAAGGGAGGAGGGCACACCTCTGCAGCGCCCCCCGCGGTGCGCTCGTAGCGTCGGGGAGAGTGAGAAGGCCACAGCGCCCGGAGTGGTGCAAGCAGCCCAAAGCGGCAACGCGCCCCGCCCCCCCCCGGCAACGGCCCGAGAAGGGGGGGGGGGAGAGGGGGAGACCCCCGAGGGGGGGGACCCCAAATTACAAAAAATAAGGCATGCGAAGTAAAAACACACAAGCACCCTACCATCAAGCTAAGTAGCTCACTCAAGTAGAAAGAAACACCATCAAAAGTGTGTTACAGCAGGGTGGTTTCTCCTCTCCCCTATATAGGCCCACCATTTGCCTATGGCCGGCTACCCTTCAGATACAGGGTCTGCGGCCCGGAGCAAAAGCTCCCCGAACACCCGACCCCAGGTGTTCCCCTACCTTCACCTGATCCGTCAGCCGGGGCTGGGAGGCAGAAAGGTCTGGAAAAATACCATTTTGTGAATACTCACCTGTAAAATGGGTATTATAAGTATGTCACACACCCCACTTCAAGCATTAATTATTACAATAGGGTTTATGCACCGCTAGGTGGCAGTGTTGCAGAGATCTCCAAAAAAGCAAGCAAGCCCCTCCCCGGTCTATACATACCTGGTACCTCCCAACAATTCCCCAGTGTTCCAACAGCAGTAAGACAAGGTACCAGGAACAAACAATTGTAACCCTCAACTGTAAATAACAAAACTTCACCATATAAAGAAACAGGATACCAAAAAGGGCGGGTGAAGTGGGGTGTGTGACATACTTATAATACCCATTTTACAGGTGAGAATTCACAAAATGGTATTATTCTAAGTATGTCACACACCCCACTTCAAGCATTAATTATTACAATAGGGACATCCAACAGCAGTGTCCAGAAAAGGGTGGGTATCCAACCAGGCAATAATGCAGAAAAAACTCAAACCACTGCAGCCTGCAGAACCTTGCGGCCAAAAACAGCATCCGCTGAGGCCCGCACATCAACCTTATAGAACTTAGAAAAGCTATGAACCGAAGACCAAGTTGCAGCCTTACAAACTTGTTCAACAGCAACCTGGTGCTGAAAAGCCCAGGACGCTCCAACCGCGCGAGTAGAATGAGCAGTAACACGAAAAGGGGGATCCTTCCCCTTGGCCAAATAGGCTCCAACAATCGCCTGACGAATCCATTTGCTAATGGAGGACTTGGCCGGAGCCAAACCCTTCCTAGGCCCACAGGGCACAACGAAAAAGGCATCAGTCTTACGAAAAGAAGACGTAGCACGTAGATAGTACCTGACACAACGTACAACATCCAAGCAGTGCAAAGCACTTTCCTTGACATTCTTAGGCTTAGGACACAAAGAAGGAAGAACAATGTCCTGGTTAAGATGAAAAGCAGAGACCACTTTAGGGAGAAAGTCTGACTTGACGCAAAAAACCACTTTGTCCTGATGTTCCTCAAAATAAGGAGCCTGAATAGACAAAGCTGCCAACTCCGAAAAACGCTGAACCGAAGTGATGGCCACCAGGAAGGCAACCTTCTGAGTCAGAGTAGACAGAGCAATATCCCGCAGAGGCTCAAAAGGAGGAGCCTGAAAAGCAGAGAGAACCAAATTCAAATCCCAAACTGGGAGCAAAGGCTTCCTAGGAGGCCGCAGATGCGAAACCCCCTGGAAAAAAGGTCTTGACCAAAGAATGGCTTGCAAAAGACCTCCGAAAAAGGACAGACAAGGCAGAAACCTGCCCCTTCAAAGTACTCAGCTGAAGACCAGAGTCCAGCCCCGATTGAAGAAATTCCAAAATCCGAGAAATAGAAAAGACCCGGCAGGGCAAAGACCTAGCCTCACACCAATCAATATAAGACCTCCAGACCCTATAATAGATGGAAGAGGACGACCTCTTCCTAGCACTAACAAGAGTCCGAATGACCGAATCCGAAAAACCCTCCTCCTTCAAGATGGAGGTTTCAGCAGCCAAGCCGTCAAATCCAGCGTGGGTAAACTGGGGTAACACAGATGACCCAGAGTGAGAAGAACTGGCCGAAGCGGCAGATCGAACCGATCGACTGCCAGACGAACGATGTCTGCAAACCACACCCGCCTTGGCCACCTTCGGGCCACGAGAATGGCGGGAACTTCTTCCAGAACCAGCTTTCGCAGAACCCTACCTAGCATGGGAATCGGAGGAAACAGATAAAGAAACCCCAGGTCCCTCCAGCTCAGGGCCACGGCATCCGCCGCCAGAGCCAGAGGATCCCGAGACAGTGACACGAATGTCAAAAGCTTGTGATTGTGACGAGAGGCAAACAGATCCACCTCCGGCGACCCTCACCGAAGACACATAGACCAAAACACTTGGGAATGGAGAAACCATTCCCCCCGGCGGGACGAACACCGGCTCAGGCAATCTGCCTCCGTGTTCTCCACTCCTGGAATGTAAACTGCCGAGATGCAAGGGACATAAGTCTCTGCCCAAACTAGAATCAGAGACACCTCCCTGTGGGCACCCAGACTGCGAGTCCCTCCTTGGTGATTGATGTAAGCAACCGCCGTCTGATTGTCCGATCGACCCTGAACCGGCAGGCCCTGTAAATGATGCGTCAAGAGAGACAGAACCAACCTGATGGCTCGTAACTCTAGAACATTGATGGGCAAGTGAGCTTCCTGAGAGTCCCACTGCCCCTGAAACTGAAGATCCTTCCAGAAACCTCCCCATCCTGACAAACTGGCATCCATAGTGACAGTTTCCCAAAGCGGAGTCAGAAACGACCTGCCCTTCAGAAGATTGTCCGGGACCAACCACCACCGAAGGGACTGCCGGACCCGAGGGGACATCCGGAAGGACCGATCCAACGACCGCGGTCGCCGGTCCCAAGATGCCAAAAGATGAAGCTGCAGCGTCCTCGTGTGCAACTGTGCAAAGGGAACTGCCTCGAACGAGGCCACCATCAACCCCACCAGTCTCATCCCCAGCCGGATGGACGGGCGAGGATTGGAAAGAAGAAGCTGAGCAAAATCCTGAATCAAAAGAACCTTGGCCTGAGGGAGAAAAACTCTGTGCTGGCAAGAGACCAAGGACATCCCCAGAAAGGTCACCACCCTGGCCGGGACCAGAGAGGACATGGGGTAATTGATCACCCAATTGAAACTCTCCAGCATAGACACCACCATGCCGGTGTCCCCTTCCGCTTGACTGAGGGAAGGTGCCATGATGAAAAGATCGTCCAGATAAGGTACAATGCGAATCCCTTGAGCTCTGAGCAGGGCCATCACCCCTGCCAACACCTTAGTGAACACTCTCGGAGCCGAGGTGAGACCGAATGGAAGAGCTACGAACTGAAAATGCCGATCCTCCACCACAAAGCGAAGAAACCTCTGATGAGCCGGAAAAATCGGAATGTGAAGGTACGCGTCCTTGACGACTATGGACGTCATAAAGTCCCCCGTTGAAGCGAGCCGATCGCAGACCGCAGGGTCTCAATGCGAAACTTCCGGGGACGAATAAACCGATTGAGAAACTTCAAATCCAGGAAAATCCGTACCGCCGCCAGGAGCCCCTGCGCGGCCAAAGGGTCTGAAGGTACCAGAGACCTGAAAAACTTTGGGGAAGGGCGGTTACTCCAGCTTGTAACCAGCCGACATCACCTCCCGGATCCACCTGTCCAAGACCTCCTGGTCCCATACCCGGGAGAAGAATCGCAACCGTCCCCCCACCCGTACGGGTGAGGGCGCCCCCTCGTTGCCGAGCGTGCTTGGCAGCTGACTTGGGCTAGGCGCCCCAGGCGTGAGCGGAACGGCCACGGCCTCTACCCCTGTTCCAACCTGCACCCCTGGAAGCAGAGAAGCCCGCACACCTGCCGGCTCTGGCTCCCCGAAAGGACAGATTGAAGGGGGGCCGCCCCCCTAAAGGAACGGCAACATTTTTTGCGCTGAGGCAAACTACCACCTTTGGCAACAGAATCCAGCTTTTCGCTAAGAAGCCTCAAACCCACAAGGGGAAGAGCCGTGAGCGATCTCTTAGAAATAAAGTCAACCGTCCACTGTCTCAACCACACAGAACGACGAATAGCCACCAACAGAGCAGAAGCCCTGCCACACATTAACATGGCATCATCCTGAGCGGCCAGGATAAACGACAAGGAGCCACAACGCAAAGCGCAAGAAACTCCTCCACAGAAGGATCCAAATCCACACCTAAATCCCTGACAATAGACCTAACCACCAAGGCCAAAAGAGCCTAAGCACAAACAGGCCTCAAAACCGAACCCGCACAGACAGACCATGACGGGCCAGCTGCTCAAGCCGGCGATCCTCGCCGTCCTTGAGAGAAGTAGTGTCAGGAAGATGAACAGTCGCCGTATTAGACAGTCCCAACCGTGTAGATTGCTCCCATTGCCTAAGGACAACGTCCTCGAAAAGCTGTTGACTGGGGAACTCCAAACGCTGCTTGGATCCCCTAAAAAGCTGGCCCCTAGGCCGAGGAGCAGCCTCGGGAGGGTCCAAATCCAAAACCTCAGACATCGGAGTCAAAATGGAAGAAGTATCAGGAGCGGGACCTTCAACCTGGTCCCCCTCAGCGCCCAGCAACTGCTGGCCCGCTGAATCATCTAATTCCTCGACCAGCTCGCCCTCTTCAAGGGGACGATGCGACCAATCCAAATCCTCAACAACCTCCACATCGGAGTCCGGCAGAGGAGGAGATGGGTGTTTTCGCTAAGCCGACACCTTCTGAGTGGCCATGGCGGAGAACTTCTTCTCGAGGCTGGCCAAGCGGGCGCAGACCTCAGACAGCGTCACACGGGGTCCGGAACAGCCGTGGAGGAGAGGGAGATGGCTCAGCCGATGAAGTACCAGGCACCGGGGTGCCGGACTGGCGCTCAATGTTCCGCTGTGCACATGGAATGCATAAAATGACATCATCCCCCGGGAGCGGAGTCTCACACCCCCCACATAGCCTGGATTGTCCCGAAGGACAGTTTCCGGAATCTCTGGCAGCCTCCATATGGTGAAATTTATGGTATTCGCAGAACCCAGGGATTTACGCAGTAAGCGACCCGGGATGCCCCTTTATCTACTATATAAATATATATATAAATATAAATATATAAATATATATAAATATATAAATATATATAAATATATATAAATATATAGATATAGATATAGATATATAAATATATAGATATAGATATAGATATATAAATATATAGATATAGATATAGATATATAAATATATAGATATAGATATAGATATAGATATATAAATATATAGATATAGATATATAAATATATAGATATAGATATAGATATAGATATATATATATATATATATATATATATATATATATAGATATGTGTAATAATGTATCCCTGATGCTGGGAAAATTTGGCAGGAAGATATCCTAATAAGAATGTAACGCCACCCGCCCCCAGCTAGCCAGGTATATAAGACCGGGAGAGCCCTGCGGAAAGGGGACCCAGGATCTGAAAAAGACACCAAAATCAATACAGGCACATACACACACAGCGCTTATAACAAAAACCGATCCCCCCTTTTAACCCCAAGCCCCCAACATTAATAACAGCTCTGCCAACATCCCCCCAACTGATGGGGGCAAACGGGCATGTATGCGGGGGGGGCTGTGGGGGGGGGATGGGGGTGGCAGAGGAGGCATCAAAAACAGTGACCGCGGCAGGCAGTAGGCCCCGACCCAACTACCGCGGAGCTTACCTTTATGACATGCGAGACGAGAAGATGGCGGCCCCCGCCATCACACAGACAACGCACCGCCAAGGAAGGAGGAGGAAGAGGGGCGTGCCCACAGAAGACGCGGGAGCCAAGGCAGCCCCGCCCCCTCCAACCGGCCAACCAACACACGGACCGCGCCAGGCGCGGTCCCGCCTCCCCTACGCCGCCGCGCAGCGGGCGCCAGCGACAATGGCGCCCGCATACACCGCCGCTCGGCCATCCTAAAAAGTCACACCACACATACACAAGACGGCAAGGCAGGGTGAAAAGGCCCCCAGTGAAACTACACGCCGCGAGCGCCGGGAGCCTAGCGCTCCACCGCCAGGCGGGCCGGCGGCGCCGCCTGGCCCCGCCCACCGCCATTTCTCACAGGGACCCCAGAGAGCACGGGCGCCATTGTCGCAGCGCCAACCACTGAGCCAACCTAAATCAGCGGGTCGGCGGAACCCCGCCCGACCCGCCATCAGTGACGCCAGGCCGAGCCACCTGAAGAACGGGCAGTCCAGCGCGCACCAGCCACCCGTTCCCAGCACACCCTCCCACACACACACACACAGTGAAACAAAAAAAACGCCTTCTGAGTTGGGAGGGAATAAAGCCTCTGTGCCTGATGTGTCAACTACCTAGATTAAGTGTAAGGGCATCCCACGTCCGGATCACCACTCCGGGAATCCCGCTATGCCCCGCAATGAGGGGTCGAGCGGAGGAGCTAATCTCCTGGGCACCTAAGGTGCCAGGTACCTTTGCCCGGCCTCCAGCCTAAGCTGGGAGGCTACCATAAACAGGGGGAAAAACAAAAAAGAGCCAGGCAGAAATAGACCATGGGGGGGGGGGGGGGGGCGGGGTAATACCCCGGCTACCTGCAAGCAGGAGACTTCTTTCTTCTGTCTTGTCGCCACCTTGCAGAGAACAACACTGGGGAATTGTTGGGAGGTACCAGGTATGTATAGACCGGGGAGGGTCTTGCTTGCTTTTTTGGAGATCTCTGCAACACTGCCACCTAGCGGTGCATAAACCCTATTGTAATAATTAATGCTTGAAGTGGGGTGTGTGACATACTTAGAATAAGGTGGGAATAGGCTTGCAGGGCCGACGGGCTTGGGTTGCCCTGCTCACCTGCGAATAACCAGATAGAACAGTCTTCTGCCTTCGCAGTCAGGACTGAAGAGAAACTCTGGAGTCTCTGGGTGATTCCTGCCCTTTTTATGGGCCGGGAGAAGCCACAAGTCTTTCTGCAGTCGACTGCGCCACCTTGTGGCGGATTACCCAAGTGTGAAAGAATTGAAATGAAGCAAGCCGTGCTGTACACTAGGAAAATATAGATTTACTAACATAAAAGGGCTGAAGAACTAAAATTATATTTTCCCTGTCAAATTGTCCATCCATGCAATTGGTATGTCCAAAGCAGTCCCCACAAAGGCGGGAACAACCCCACAAGTTAGAATCATGAACCAGATAGGGGACACTGCAAAAGTACCATGTTCAGTCTGGCAACGTTTTGGGAAGAAAATTCAGACCCTGGTCAGTGACTGAACCTCCACCTGAAGCACCTTTTTGCCTCAAACACCGCATCCACGGATGGTCGCACATGAAAATGTAGACAGATGACCAAGTGGCATCCTTGCGGATGGGGAAATAGCGATTTATTTTGGACACCTCTATTGTCAACAAAGACCATCCTGTGTTCAACATTCACCAAGAGTTATCAGGGCAGCTGGGCATCCTATGCAACAGTCTCTCAACATTGCTACCACCACCCGGCTTTTCACGGCTTTGGCTATCCAGGTTACTATGGGAGTCACCTGGCAGTGCTTGGAGTTATGGAGCCTAATTTGCTCCATAACCACAAAACTGCTCCAAAAGGTGATGAAAACTATTAGATCATGAGAACTTTCATATATGTGTATGGTTCTTTTGTGTGTCTTTCAACTGTTTTTGGTGTTGACAACCCTATACACACCACCCAGATGGTACTTGAGATGTTTAGAAAAAGGAATGTGGTGCTCGATAAAAAAAAAGTCTGGGAACCTCTGCTCTAGGATATTAATAAAAAGTCAGCTCTCCCAGGTTTTATGACCTTAATTGATATGTGATTCCACAGCATAGCTGAGTGTGCTGTGGTCAGTGTTGAAGGACAGTGAACATGGGCTGGGGTCAGAGTAGACATGGCCAGCTATGCTTTGAGCATGAACAGCTTGGCTTTGGAGGTGATGCCAAGTCTTCAGCATGGCCATGCTTCCAATTTGTTTCCAGATTCTCAGTCCACCCTGCAGTGGGGCAGCATGTCACAGCAGGCACAGCAAGAAGGGTATCCTGCTCCAGGGGGGCACAGCAGGCAGCTCCAGTGGGTGCTGCAGTCACTTGTCAGAGAGAAGAAAAAGCATCAGTACCTCCTAAAAGAGACGTGACCTAGGGCAAGGTTGTGGAGGCCAGCGGTAGTAGTGGCAGTGCTGCGGAGGATCTGGAGGCTGGTGGTGGCAGCAGCTGAAAACTTGGCTAGAGTGGCCAAAGCACAGGGCAACACAGAGACATACAACATACATAAGAAATAGTCCATGTGGACAATTGCATTCAGGAATTTCAATTTCAATACAAGGCACACAAGGAGGTATAAAAAAAGCCTGAAGATTTCTTCCTAAACAAGAGTGGAGTAGAGAGTAGTATTATTGCTTGAGCTGTCTTTTAGTGCACCATGATCATCCAGAGGTAGCAACACAGAGACAGACACCCTTGGATGTCCAGCAGTCCAGGTAAACTGTCAAACGGAGAAAGAAGAACAACCAGCTGAGAGATTTCTCTATATGCTCTGTGGCAAAAGAGTGGCAACCTGGCACCTAGTTTCCTTTATGTGTACTTCCCAAAACTAAAAAAGATTGCTGGTGTGACCTCAGTTATGAAACTTACCTTTTTTTGTCCCCTAGCTCAGTGTTACCCAACCACCCTCAAGGCCCACCAACAGGTCATGTTTTTACACATAGGTGTCTATAGTTCTGCCCTTATTACTTAAGCTGCACGTCTGTGTGGAGATCTACAAAACAGGACCTGTTGGGACACTTAGATCACGGGGAACAGCCTGAACCTTTATTTCGCACCTCCATTCCTCCCCCTGCTTGCATACCTATTGTATCTCATTCCTGTTTGTAATTGGGATTACAAAGGCTGGCAGTGTAAAGATCTTTTTCAAAGTGGGTCAAAACCCTCGTGGCGGGCCCTGGAATCTAAAAATATTCCAGGCCTGGCCACTAGCCTGCCCCCAGGGCATCCTACCGCCACATCCTTGGCTTCTCTTCGGCCGTGCATGCTCCCAGCCGTGCACGCGCCCCCGAATAAAAGGCTGGAGATTCTGCCAGCCAGCTGTACCTTGTCGCAACGGGACTTTTGAGAGAGCCAATCTGCTCTCTCAAAAAGTGCCGCAGGGTGTGGCTTTGACAGTGGAAATGTCAACCCCTGAGTCAACAGAAGCACCCGCTGCTTGGGCGGAGCCCCATAGACTGAGCGAAGGACCCATTTTTGGGGTTCTATCCGCTTTAAACCATATGCCAGCTTTTGGCCAACGACAGTAGTTCTGGTGCTGGTTCTTAGAAGTCAGCACACTATACACTACAAGTACACATTAGGGGGGTCTGTGCGTGACTTTTGAGAGAGATTTTGCCACAGGTTTCAGAAAATTTAAGTGGACAAATCGAGAAATTGTTTTAGAATATGTCATACTCACTGGATCCACCTGCCATATAATAACAGTTGTGTCTTTTGATCCTGTTGCTAGTTTAGTGCCATCGTTAGAGAATTTGCAAAACCATACTTCATTGCAGTGCTCTGTAAGGACTTGCTGTGTGTAACATGGAAACTGTTTTCTTCAGAAGAAAAAAAAAAAAAGAAATCGTCAGTAATTGGGACGGACACACAAACACACCACTTCCAAATTGCAAAGAAGAAACAAAGTTTTCCCCATCCCCATGATTTTCTTTATCCTGGTGATTTCAAAAACAGTCTGGGCTGGAGCATTGCTATGAATAAAGGATCGAGGTAGGGGTCATAGTGGGGAATTATAGTAATATTTAATAATGGTTCAATGAGATGCTGTGGATTAGGGTCCACCCCTAGATATTGTTCGTGTGTTAACCGTTTTAACTTTAATTGTTTGTGTAAGTTTATGTGTGTTCTACCTAATAAAAATACAGTTCTGTGAAACTCACCTGTAGAATTGTTTTTGAGTATATCCAGTCCAGGTCGTCCCAGAGTGATGACGTGGGTATTCCGCCCCCAGGGGGCGCTCGACTGCAAGATCAAAAGCCTCCCAGCCCCCTATAAAAGCAGGTGTCTCACTATTAATTCCCAGTGGTTAAAAAGCAGTAAGAAAAAGACAGGCCAAGAAACCATGTTACTTCACATAGCTTCATTATGTACTCTCTCCAACAAAAAACTTAAGGACAACAGTCCAGGATAAAAATGGTAATCACCATAACAGGCAAACAAGAGATAATGAAAACAAGGGCGGGGTGGGACGACCTAGACTGGATCTAATCAAAAACAATTCTACAGAATTATATTTTTCCCTATATCCAGTCCAGTTCGTCCCAAAGTAATGACATGTGGGACATCCAAAAGTAGTGTCCATTAGGGCAGGATCCCCAGTGCAGAACAGCATGTAGTTCATTTTACTACCGCCTAAAGCACCTTTCGGCCAAAGACAGCATCAGCTGAGGCCCTAACATCAACCTTGTAAAACTTAGTGAAGGTATGAACTGAAGACCAAGTGGTGGCCTTACAAACCTGTTCAACAGATGCCTGGTGCTGAAAAGCCCAGGAAGCACCAATAGCTCTAGTAGAATGAGCTGTAATACAAAAATGGGGGTTCCTTCTCCTTGGCAGAATAAGCTTGCACCACCGCCTGTCTGATCCACTTACTGAGAGTGGATTTGGCTGGTGGCAAACCCTTCCTAGAGGCCTCTGTTAGGACAAAGAGCAAATCCGATTTCCTGAAGGATTCCGTCACAACCAGGTAATACTTAAAGTGGCCCTTCACTCTGAATTCTGAAGTCTATCTTATACGTTACCCACACCCTGTACATACAGATTGCTCACAATAAAAATCATCCTACCTGCATCTACTGCATGTTATGAGCCTTTACACATCCAAGATGGCGGCTCAACGTCAGGCAGCCTGCAAACAGGAAGTGCCTTCTGGCTCTGTGCTGCTCTGCATTCTGGGATTGCGGACCTTTTCCTGACCCCAACTCTGCTCTGTCTGAGCAAAGCACAGCTATAACCAGCCCCCCTGTATTTTATCCCACTCTCCTCAGTAAATGTGATGTTTCCTAAAGTGTTATGGCGGCGCCCGTATCCTAAAGTCCTGAACAGAGTTTCAGCCCAGTGGGGGAAAGAATAATAAGTGACTAAAAACTTAAAATATATTAATTTTAGATGCTGGGGAATCGTTTAAGGGTTTGGGCTTTTCAATAAATTATGGTGAAGGTCCGGTTTAATGGCTCTGACCACATCCAAGGCATGGAGGGTCCTTTCCTTAGAATTAGACGGTGCTGGACACAAGGAAGGTAAAACAACTTTCTCATTAAGGTGAAAGGGAAAAACGACCTTAGGTAAAAAAAAATCAGGTTTAAAGCGAAAAACCACCTTATCCTTATGCCGCTCAAAGTAGGGAGGCTTCATACAAAGCGCGGCCACATCTGATGTGCGACGCACCGAGGCGATTGCTACCAAAAGATCACTTTGAGAGTCCAAATAGGCTAAAATAGGGTAATACTGACTTACGCGGTGGACGGACATGGGTGACACCCTGGAAAAAAGGTCTTGATCAACCTATGATTGGCAAAGGATCTCTCGAAAAAGATGGCTAAGGCCGAAACCTGGCCCTTGAGGGTGCTCAGCTGTTGACCCAAGTCTAAACAGTGTTGTAAAAACTCCAGAATCCTAGAAATAGAGAATGTGCAGCAAGGGAGACTTTTGGACTTGCACCAAGAAATGTAGGCGTGCCAAACTCTTTAGTAAATCATGGAAGACTTCTTCCGTGCCTGAATCATGGTATGCACAACCGTGGCCGACAGCCCCTTTTCTGTCAGGATTGAGGTCTCAATAGCCAGGCCGTTAAGGCCAGCGTCTGTAAATTGGGGTGCCGCAGTTACCCCTGAGTGAAAAGCCCTGGATCGTCGGGCATGATGTAGCGATCCACCGACATCTGAACTATGTCCGCAAACCAACTCCTTCTCGGCCAGCGAGGAGCCACCAGGGTGGTTGGTACTACCTCCTGGGCTATCTTGTGCAGCACTCGGCCCAGGAGTGGAAACGGAGGGAATGCATAAAGGAGCCTGAACTCCGTCCAGGGAATTGCCAGAGCGTCTGAGGCAAAGGCCAGAGGGTCTCTTGAAGGGAGACGAACCTTGGGAGTCTTGTTGCCGAGAGACCATTCCCCCAGGCGTGAGGCGTTCCTTCTCAGGGAATCTGCCTCCTGGTTTTCTACCCCGGGAATGTAAACCGCCGAGAAGCAGGGAACATTCTCCTCTGCCCGTCAGAATCTGGGTCACCTCCTTGAGGGCTCGCTTGCTCCGAGTCCCACCTTGGTGATTGATGTAGGCGACAGCCGTCTGATTTTCCAAGCGAACCTGGATCGTACAACCCCTAAAATGTGGAGTCAAACGAAGAAGCACCAACCGGATTGCTCTCAGCTCCACATTTATGGGCAAGCGGTTCTCCTGCGGACCCCACTGACCCTGGATCTTCTGAGTCTGCCAAACACCTCCCCAGCCGGTCAGACTGGCATCCGTGGTAACTATCTCCCACCGGGGAGTCAGAAAGGACTTGCCCACCAACAGGTTCCTGGAGTCCAGCCACCACAAGAGGGACTGCCTGGCCAGGGCGGGGGGGGGGGATGGGGGACAGTGAAAATTCCTGTTCCAACGACTCCTGCATCCAGTCCCAGCAGGTCAACAGGTTCGACTGAGGAGTTCTCATAGGAAATTGGGCGAAGGCCTCGAAGCATGACACCATTAGGCCCACCAGTCTCATCCCCAGACGGATCGATGGCCGCTGACAAGACAGCAAGGCCTGCACCTGCGTCTGGAGGCCCAAAACCTTCTGCTGTGGCAGAAAGACCTAGACCTTGACCTGAGAGGTGTCTATCGTCATGCCCAGGAAGAACCTCACTGTTGAGGGAGGGATAGAAGACTTTGGGTAGTTGACTACCCAGCCGAAATCCTTGAGAGTGAACAACAGCACACGAATGCCCTGGTCCCTCAGGATAGCCATGATGCCCGCCAGCACCTTGAAGACACGGGGGGCTGAGGATATCCCGAATGGCAGTGCCACAAACTGGTAATGCTGATCCTCCAGAGCAAACCTCAGGAACCTCTGATGCCCCTGGAATATTGGGATGTTCAGATAAGCATCCCTGATGTCCACCGTGGTCATGAAGTTGCCAGGCTCACCGCTGACCGTAAGGTTTCCATGCGGAAATCCCTGACTCTTACAAACCTGTTGAGACCCTTCAGGTCCAGGATAGGCCTCAACGTTCCATCCTTCTTGGGAACCGTGAACAGATTGGAGTAGAAATCTTGACCCTGTTCCTGACGAGGTGCAGGACAAATCGCACCCAACCGCAGGAGGTGTTGCACGGCCATTCTCAGGCCCTGTGCCTTCAATGGGCTTTGGGATATCAGAGACCGAAGAAATTTTGTGGGCAGTCTGACTGCCAGCTCTATTTTGTAACCGGAGGACATCACCTCCTGAATCCAACGATCCGAGTTGCTCTGTCTCCAGATATGAGCAAATAGAAGCCATCCCCCCACCCGGATGGGTGAGGGCGCCTCCTCACGCCTGAGGGGCCTTGGCAGGGGGCTTGGACTTGGCTCCCCAAGCAGGATTGGATCGCCCGCGGGACCTACCTCTTCCCCAGGTATCGCTGCGGCCACCTGAAAATGAAGAACCTCTTCCTCCTCGAAAGGAGCGATAGGCAGAAGAGCCCCGAAAGGGCCGCACAGGCTTCTGCCGCTGAGGGAGTCTACCATCCTTGACCAGGAGGTCCAGACGCTCCCCGAACAACCTGTGCCCCACGAAGGGGATACTAGTGAGCGACTTCTTGACCGCGGCATCAGCCGACCATTGCGGCAACCAGAGCGAGCGGCAAAGCGCAACAAGCAGGGCCGAAAACCTGGCATCAAGCCGGATACCTCTTGTTTCTCCGGATACACGCAGAAACAACAAAAGCAATGAAATACACGCAAGCCTTGAGGTCTTTATACTCCTCTGCCCGCTTGCGAGTCTTAGCGCAAACCACAAGGCATCTCACCATCTTTCTGATGGCCAGGGAGACAATAGCCGCGGCACACACAGGCCAAAACAAGGCACCAGCAAAGGTGAAGGCATGACAGACCAGCTGATCCATGAGCTTGTCAGCTGGGTCACGTATGGAAGCGGTATCAGGTGAAGGCATAACAGTAGTTTTGGACAACCCCGATACAGGGGAATCCACCTCGGGAGGACGAGCCCATAGCCGGACCAGCTCCTCAGGGAAGGGATACCGCCTATCTAGGCCCTTAGGCACCGACGGTAGCTTGTTAGGCCTTTCCCATTCCTTGAAAATCATATTAGAAAAATGGGTCTGCTCTGGAAAGACTCACCTCTGTCTTTCAGGCCTAAACAAATCACCCTGCTTCCTCTTAGCCGCTCTTGGAGGGACAATGTGCAAAGTCTCAAAAACTGAAGCAAGCTATTTCTCTGTATTATCAGGGAGTCACGCATCCTCATCCAAGGAGGAACCAGAAACTATCCTCGCCAACAGAATAATCTGCAGTGGAACGGGAATCATCTGGCAACTCACCTTCCTCCACAAAGCCCAGACCAACAAAAAGATCATCATCATTATCCGAGTAAACGGGCTCGACGTGCCGCCTCTTACACGTGGCCTTCTTAGGAGCCGTGCGCGAGGATCTGTCTCTCGAGACTGGCCACCCTGTATGCCAAATCAACATGGGACCCCCTGCTGGCTTCCCCCTCACTGGGGGCTGAGTGCAGCAGCGGGGGTTCTGGAGAGGCCGCAGGCAATGAAGGGCTAGAGGCAGGGATGCCCGCCCGATCATGCTCCAAAATAACGCTCCTGGCGCAAGTGGTACAAACAGTGCTGAATCCGCCCAGAGGGCTTGCACTGCACATGGGGCAGAGCTTCACCCACCCAGATGGGGCCCCTAGCTCACTATCCCCAGATGCCTCCATTATGGGGATTAGGAAAAAATGTATGTATGCAGGTTACAAGGCACTGATGGCCCAAACCTAATTAGCCCTCTTATATAGTCCCTCTTCTGTGATCCCTCTTCATAAAAGGGAGAGGGGGGGGAAGGGGACCGGGAGGAACCACAACCCTCAAAGTGCCCACCTAAAAGACACAAGCAAAAAAATACCATTTTGTGAATACTCACCTGTAAAATGGGTATTGTAAGTATGTCACACACCCCGCTTCAAGACATTCATTACATGTGGGTATACTGACCTGTAGATGGCGATCTTGCAGAGATGGTAAATAAAAAAAAAAAAAAAAAAAAACACACAAGACCCTCCCGGCCCATAAATACCTGGGACCTCCCACTCATTCCCCAGTATAAAGATAGCAGTAAGGTAAAGGGACCAGGAAAGCCAATTAAAAACTAACAAAGGTTCCCCATATAAAGGAACCAGAATACAAAAGGGCAGGGTGAAGCGGGGTGTGTGACATACTTATAATACCCATTTTACAGGTGAGTATTCACAAAATGGTATTATTCTAAGTATGTCACACACCCCGCTTCAAGACATTCATTACATGTGGGACATCCAATAGCAGTGTCCATAAAGGGAGGGGATCCAAAAACAAGGCAACAAGACACAAACTTAAACCACTGCAGCTTGCAGAACTTTGCGGCCAAAAACAGCATCCGCTGAGGCCCGCACATCAACCTTGTAAAACTTGGAAAAAGTGTGAACCGAAGACCAAGTAGCAGCCTTACAAACCTGCTCAACAGAAGCCTGGTGCTGGAAGGCCCAGGACGCCCCAACAGCACGAGTAGAATGAGCAGTAACACGAAAAGGGGGAATCTTCCCCTTAGCAGAATAGGCCCCAACAATGGCCTGGCGAATCCATTTACTAATGGAAGACTTGGCGGGAGCCAAACCTTTCCTAGGCCCAGAGGGCACCACAAAAAGAGCGTCAGTCTTACGAAAAGGGGAAGTAGCCACCAAATAGTACTTCACACAGCGAACCACATCCAAAGAATGCAAAACCCTCTCCTTGTCATTGCTAGGCTAGACACAAGGAGGGTAGAACAATATCCTGATTAAGATGAAAAGCAAGGAGCACCTTAGGAAGGAAATCTGGCTTGAAGCGGAAAACAACCTTGTCCTGATGCCTCAAAGTAAGGGGCCTTAATGGACAAGGCCGCCAACTCCGAAACACGCCAAACAGAAGTGATGGCAACCAGAAAAACAACCTTCTGAGTAAGCGCAGAAAGCGCAATATCCTGCAAAGGTTCAAAAGGAGGACCTGCAAGGCAGAAAGAACCAAGTTCAAATCCCAAACTGGGAGCAAAGGCTTCCTAGGAGGCCGCACATGCGTAACCCCCTGGAAAAAGGTCTTAACCAGAGGATGAAGAGCAAAAGACTTTTGAAAGAAAACCGCCAGGGCAGAAACATGCACTTTCAGCGTACTAAGCTGCAAACCTAGGTCCAGACCATGTTGCAGAAATTCCAAGACCCTAGGGATAGAAAACGCCCTGCAAGGCAAGGTCCTGACCTCACACCAATCAATGTAACACCTCCAAATCCTATAGTAGATGGCAGAGGAAGACTATCCCTAACCAGAGTCTGAATGACAGCATCAGAAAGACCTTCCTGCTTCAAGATGGAGGTTTCAGCAGCCACGCCGCCAAAGCCAGCGTCGGTAAATTGGGGTAGAGCAGTGGACCCTGAGTGAGCAGATCCGGCAGAAGGGGCAGAACTAACTGATCCTCTGCCAACCTTACCAGGTCTGCGAACCAAACCTGTCTTGGCTACCTTGGAGCCACCAGGATTGCTGACGCGCCCTCTAGGGCCAGCTTGTGCACCACTTTGCCCACCATGGGAAACTGAGGGAACAGGTATAGAAACCCCAGATCCCTCCAGTTCAGAGACATGGCATCCGCTGCCAGAGCCAGCGGATCCCGCGAGAGAGACACAAATGCCGGAAGCTTGTGATTGTGACGAGAGGCAAAGAGGTCCACCTCCGGAGTCCCCCACCGGTGGCAAAGCGACCGAAAACACCTTGGGGCAGAGCGACCATTCCCCCCGGCGAGGTGACCCCCTGCTCAGTGAGTCCGCCTCCGTGTTCTCCACTCCCGGAATGTACGCTGCCGAGATGCATGGGACATAGCCCTCTGCCCAATCCAGGATCAAGACACTTCCCTGAGGGCACGCCTGCTGCGAGTCCCTCCCTGGTGATTGATGTAGGCGACCGCCGTCCGATTGTCCGACCGAACTTGAACCGGTAGTCCCCTTAACTGATGAGTCAAGTGAGCCAGAACCAACCTGATGGCTCTCAGCTCCAGAACATTGATGGGATCGTGAGCCTCCTGAGGCCCCCACAGTCCCTGAAACTGAAGATCCTTCCAAAATCCCCCCAACCTGACAGACTGGCATCCGTGGTGACCGTCTCCCAACGAGGGGTCAAAAAAGACCCGCCCCTCGTCAGATTGCTTGGCTTCAGCCACCACCGAAGGGAACGCTGCACCCGAGGGGACATCAGAAAGGACTGATCCAATGACAGCGGGGACCCATCCCAGGCCACCAAGAGATGGAGCTGGAGCGTCCTCGTGTGAAACTGGGCAAAGGGAACCACCTCGAACGATGCCACCATCAATCCCACCAGTCGCATCCCTAGCCGGATGGACGGGCGGGGGATGGATAGGAGACGCTGAGTCAATTCATGAATCAGAAGAACCTTGGCTCGGGGGAGGAACACCCTGGCTTGAGAAGTATCCAGAGACATTCCCAGGAACTCCACCACCCTGGGTATTACTCCACCAGATGGCGCTGGACTGCAGAGACCACGAAATTGGCTCCTCCCGGCCCCTCTAATACCCGGGACCTCCCACAAATCCCCAGCATTGAAAAGCAGTTAACGAGAAGCCGGGAGAACGATAACAGAACCAACCAGTAACTATAAAACAATGATAACAATCACCATACAGGGGATCCAAGGATAATGCAAACCAAGGGTGGGGTGGAGCAGGACGTACTGTATACTCATAACAATTCTACAGGTGAGTAATCACAGAATTGTATTATATAGTATACAGTTCATCCTGCTCCAGATAAGATTCATCACTAATGGGACATCCAATAGCAGTGTCCATAAAGTAGGGTGGGATCCCCAAATGTAACAGCAGACAGGTCAGACCACTGCTGCATGCAGAACCTTGCGGCCAAAAGCAGCATCAGCTGAGGCCCTAACATCAACCTTGTAAAACTTTGAAAAGGTATGAACAGAAGACCAAGTAGTGGCCTTGCAAACTTGTTCAACAGAAGCCTGGTGCTGAAAAGCCCAAGAGGCACCAATAGCACGAGTGGAATGAGCAGTAAAGCGGAAGGGAGAATTCTTCCCCTTAGCAGAACAGGCCTGAATCACAGCCTGATGGATCCATTTGCCGATAGTAGATTTAGCAGGAGCCAAACCCTTCCTAGGCCCAGAAGGGACCACAAAAAGAGCATCAGTTTTTCTGAAAGGTGCAGTAGCCACCAGATAGTACTTCAGACACCTAACCACATCCAAAGAATGCAAGACCCTCTCCTTAGCATTACTAGGATTAGGGCACAATGACAGAAGAACAATGTCCTGATTCAAATGAAAGGCAGACAGGCCTTGTCCTGGTGTCTCTCATAGTAGGGGGGGCTGGATGGAAAGCGCCGCCAACTCAGAAACACGCCTAACAGAAGTGATAGCCACCAAAAAGACAACCTTGAGAGTAAGAATGGCCAGGGCAGCCTAACGCACAGGTTCAAAGGGAGCACCCTGCAAGGCAGACAAGACCAAGTTCAAATCCCAAACAGGCAACATGGGCTTATGTGGGAGATGCACATGAGTAACACCCTGGAAAAAAGTCCTGATCAGAGAATGCTGGGCAAAGGACCTCTGGAAGAAAACAGTACTCTGAAGGGTCATGTCTCTGCCCTGGCTGAGTTGAAGTCCCAGCCCCAACCCATGCTGTATGAACTCCAGGATCCTGGGAATAGAGAACACGCAACAGGGAAGAGACCTAGACTCACACCAGTCAATGTAGGCACGCCAAAACCTATAGTAAAAAGAAGACTTCTTCCTTGCCCTTATGGTATCAACAACAGAGGCAGACAGCCCCTTCTCCATTAAGATGGAGGTTTCAGCAGCCAGGCCGTCAAAGCCAGAGTTTGTAAATTGGGATGGCGTAAATGTCCCTGAGTGAGCAGGTCTGGAACCCTGGGCACAGCGTACTGATCTACCGCCAGCTGCAGCACGTCTGCGAACCACACTCTTCTTGGCCACCTGGGAGCCACCAGGACAGCTGGCACCCCCTCCTGAGCCATCTTGCGCAGCACCCTGTCCAACAGGGGGAATGGGGGAAAGACATACAGGAGCTGAAAGTCCTGCCATGACATTGCTAGTGCATCTGTGGCCAAGGCCAGAGGGTCCTGGGACAGGGAGACAAAGGCCGGGAGCTTGTGATTGTGACAGGACGCAAACAGAACCACATCTGGTTGGCCCCAACAGTGACAGAGAGTGAAACACCCTGTCGCAGAGGGACCATTCTCCCAGGCGAGAGGTCCCCCTGCTCAGAGTCTGCCTGCAGATTCTCCACCCCAGGAATGTACACAGCTGATATGCAGGGAACATTGTCCTCCGCCCAGGACAGGATCAGAGACACTTCCTTGAGGGCCCCTTTGCTCCGGGTCCCTCCCCGATGATTGATGTAGGCAACTGCCGTCTGGTTGTCCGAGCGTACCTGAACAGGCCGGCCCCGAAGGTGTTGGGTCAAGTGAGCCAGGACCAACCTGATCCAGATCCCAGAATCAGATCAGTTCCAGAATGTTGATAGGTGTGTGGGCCCCCTGGGGGCCCCAGCGCCCTTGGAACTGTAGGGACTTCCAGAAGCCCCCCCATCCTGTCAGACTAGCATCCGTGGTGACCGTCTCCCAGCAGGGGGCCAGAAAGGATCTGCCCGCCAACAGGTTCCTGGAGTCCAGCCACCTCGAGAGGGACTGCCTGGCTAGGGGGGACAGAACAAGGACCTGGTCCAGGGACGCAGGATCCTTGTCCCATACTGACAAGAGGTGGAGTCCTCATGTGAAACTGGGCATAAGGAACCGCCTCGAAGCACAACACCATCAGGCCCACCAGCTGCATTCCCTGCCTGATGGAGGGATGAGGGCAAGAGAGCAGGGACTGAACTTGCACCAGCAGACTGTCCACCTTCTGCTGAGGAAGTAAAATCCTTGCCTGAACTGTATCCAGATGCATTCCCAGGAAGGGCGTCACCAAGGAGGTGGACAGGGAAGACTTGGGATGGTTGATCACCCAGCCAAATGACTCCAAAGTGGACACTACTAGCTGAGTATCCAGCTCTGCCTGATGGAGGGACTGAGAACTGATGAGAATGTCATCCAAATACGGCAGCACGCGAATGCCCTGAGACCTGAGCCGAGCCATCACTCCTGCCAGCACCTTGGTGAACACTCTGGGAGCTGAAGTGAGACCGAAGGGCAATGCCACAAATTGGTAGTGCTGATCCTCCAGAGCAAACCTGAGGCATTTTTGATGACCTGGAAAAACAGGAATATGAAGGTAAGCATCCTTGATGTCCACAGAGGTCATGAAGTCCCCTGGACGCAGGCAACTGATAGCAGAGCGCAAAGTTTCCATGCGAAAGCGCCTGCACCTGACAAATTTGTTGAGGATCTTCAAGTCCAGGATGGGCCTGACTGACCCATCTCTTTTGGGCATGGTGAAAAGGTTGGAATAGAAACCCTTGCCCCTTTCTCGTAAGGGGACCTGACAGATGACCCCCAGCTCCAGAAGGCTTTGCCTGAGCTGACATGGGGTCCTGAGGCATCCGGGATCTGATGAATCTTGGGGGCGGCCAGGCAGCTAACTATCTTGTAACCGGAGGACACTACCTCCTGAATCCACCGGTCTGAGACATAAAGCCTCCAGACGTGAGAAAAATGCTGAAGCTGTCCCCCCCACCCGGATGGGTGAGGGCGCCCCTTCATGCCTGAGGGGGCTTGAGAGAAGACCTAGGCTTGGAGCCCCAGGATGAGCCAGGGCGTCCACGTCCTCTGCCCCTACCCCAGAAATCTCCTCGGGCCCCAGTAAAGGAGACCCCCCTCCCCTGTCTGGATCCACGGTAGGGGGAGGAAAAGGAGCCTTGGCCCCAAAAGGGCCGAGACTGCCTCCTGCGCTGGGGTAACCTGCCTCCCTTAGCAAACAGGTCCAGGCGGTCCCCAAACAGGCGTAGTCCTTTGAAGGGAAAACCAGTGAGAGCCCTTTTGGCAGCGGTGTCAGCTGCCCACTGGTGCAGCCAAACCGAGCGGCGTATAGCCACCACTAGGGCAGAGGCTCTGCCGCACATCCTAATGGTATCATCCAAGGCAGAGAGGACATAAGTCACAAAAACCTCACAATGAGAGAGTGCATTAAACTCCTCACTAGACATAATCAGAAGCACCATCTAGGACACTTCTAAGCAGGGTCCTAATAGACACCGCTGTAATGGCACAAACCGGGCGCAGCGCCGTCCCCACACAGGCAAAGGCATGGGACGTCAGCTTATCTATACGCCGGTCCTCACTATCTCGCAGCGTAGTAGAGTCAGGGGAATGCATGACAGAGGTGTTAGCTAACCCTAGGACCGGGGCATCCACCTCTGGAGGGGATGACCAATGCTTCACCACATCAGCAGGAAAGGGATACCTCTTATCCCAACTCTTAGGTACACCGGGAAGCCTGCTGGGGCGCTCTCATTCCTTGACGAGATTATTAAAATGGGCTTGCTCAGGAAATTCCAAACGGACGTACTGTATACTGGAGCAGGACGTACTGTATACTAAAAATATATATTAATTTTAGATGCTGGAAATGGTTTAAGTAGCCCACGCTCTTCATGGCGTAAACACAGCCTTTCCCTATATTTTATTTTAAACCATGTTTACCAGTGTCAGAACCAAAATCCTGCTTGCTACACCTTACAGCTAGTTGATCACGAGACCTTGACCTACCTGCTGCAGACGTGATCGATGAGCAAGGACACAGAATCCAGACTGTTGTCAAGTTTTGTGTTGTGGTAGAGGCACCGATCTCGCTGCAGCTCAACCGCCTGACGTAGCAGAGTCTGCAGGCGTCTGGGGGGCAGCATGACAGATGGTGGCAAGTATGCTGGGGAGAAACGCAGAGACGGGGGCGTTAGCTCCAACTATATAACAAATAACCTTTTAACCCTTTAACATGAAAAATTACATCAGCATTCAAACTAATCCTGTTGCTTACTGGACGGAGCGCCATTAGGAAAAGGTGAGCATACCTTGGAGGCCCACCTCATTCCCTCTACTTTGGGCAGCCCTATGCAGGACACAGAGAACAGGACTAAGGACCATTAGATTGGCCATTGGCTCTTCAGTCCTATTTATCTTTCTTTCATTCCTCATCTTTTCTTGCTTTTTATCGGTCATTCCTTTGTTTACATTATTCTTTCATTCCCTATTTTCCTTCCATTTTATGTCTCTTTTCAGCCATCCATTTTTTCCATCTTTCAACTATTCTTTTGGACATTCCCTATTTTACTTCTTTCAGTCTAATTCTCTGTTTCGTTCCTTTTTATCATTTTTATCTTCCTTCTGCTTTCTAATTCCTTATATTTTCTTTCATCAGTCCATCTATTTAGTGCTTCTTTCCTTCTATCTTTTCTTTCCATCTATTCTTTGACATTTTACTCCTACCTTTCCCATTTTTCTTACGTCATTCCTTATATTCTTGCAGTCTTTTGCTTGCTTTTTTATCATTCTTTCTAGCCTGTTAGGTTTGTCATTTTTCTATTTTTCACCCTCTTTTAGTAATTCCTTCTAGTCTGTCATTTCTCATCTTTTCTTCCTTTTTAATTGGTCATTTCTTTTTTGTTTACGTTATCCTTTCATTCCCTATTTTCCTTCCCTTTTTTTCTCTTTCCAGCCATCCATTCTTTCCGTCTTTCAGCTATTCTTTTGGACATCCCCCCATTTTATTTCATTCTATATTTCTTTCAGTCATTCTAATTCTCTTTTTCATTCCTTTTCTCATTCTTATCTTCCTTCTGCTTTTTCAACGCTTATATTCTTTTCTTTCATCAGTCCATCTATTGAATGCTTCTTTCCTTTGACATTTTTTAAGCTCTCTCTCCCTTTCCTATTTTTCTTTTATACTTTCTATTTTACGTTATCCCCTATATCCTTGCAGTCTCTTTCTCTTGCTTTTTTATCATTCTTTCTAGCCTTTGTCATTTTTCGATTTCTTGCTCTCTCTTAGTCTCTTTCTTTCTGCCCGTCTTTCTATTAATTCTGTGGCAGTTTTCACCATACATGCAACTTTACCGCCATGTATGAATCATCATACCACACGGCAAGGGGCCCGAATAAATCTGCAGCCGGCCCGGCATCTAATGCAGGGCTCACTGATAAGGTGAAGGAGGTAAGTTAGGTAACTTTGGGCGTGCCAATTGCACCAAGGTGTTTCACTAAATAATGATCTTCAGAGGAGCTTCCCTTACAATTCCGGTGACTGATGCACATGGCAAGGGAAACCAGTCTTGCCTGCAGTGAAATGAACACGGTCCCCACTATCATTGTGAAAATCAACTTTCTACTTACTCTGGAGTTTATCAAGCAGCTTTGAGCGCGAGATCGTCCCTTTTCCTTCCCATTCAGCTTTAGCGCGGAGATCTTCTGCATGGCTACACATTAAATACCTGACAAGACAATAGATTACAAATACACATTACTATAAGCAATCAACAATACAATTCTGTGATTACTCACCTGTAGAATTGGTATTATACGTATACAGCACGTCCTGTTCCAGAAGATATTCCTTACTCTTGGGTAATACATCCAGTAGATGGCGCTGGACTGCAGAGACAGAAAAGTGGCTCCGCCCGGCCACATATATACTAGGGACCTCCAACAAATTCCCCAGTATTGAAAAGCAGTTAAATGAAACCGGGAGAACTATAACCATTATAAAAATACAATTCTGTGATTACTCACCTGTAGAATTGGTATTAGGAGTATACAGCACATCCTATTCCAGATAGTAATTCCTTATGTTTGGGTTATACATCCACAAGATGGCGCTGGGCTGCAGAGACAGCAAAAAAGTGGCTCCTCCCGGGCCCTTATATTCCATGGACCTCCCACAAAATTCCCAGTAATGACAAGCAGTTAGCAAGAAGCCGGGAGAATCATAACCATAATCAAACAATTTTAACCATGATAACAATCACCATACAGAGGCACTAAGAACAATGAAAACCAAGGGCGGGGTGGAGCAGGACGTGCTGTATACTCATAATACCAGTTCTACAGGTGAGTAATCACAGGTGAGTAATCACAGAATTGTATTATTCTAAGTATACAGCACGTCCTGCTCCAGATAGTAATTCCTTACGTTTGGGACATCCAATAGCAGTGTCCATAAGGTAGGGTGGGATCCCCAAAAGCAACAACAAGCAGATTAAACTACTGCCACCTGCAGAACTTTGCAGCCAAAAACAGCATCCACTGGGGTCCTAACATCAACCTTGTAAAAAGTATGAACAGAAGACCAAGTAGCGGCCTTGCAAGCTTGTTCAACAGAAGCTTGGTGCAGAAAAGCCCAAGAGGCACCAATAGCACGAGTGGAATGAGCAGTAAGACGGAAGGGAGGATCCTTCCCTTTAGCAGAATAGGCCTGAATAACAGCCCGACGGATCCACTTGCTGACAGTAGACTTAGCTGGAGCTAGACCCTTCTTGGGACCCTAAGGGACCACAAAAAGAGCATCAGTCTTCCTGAAGGGCTCAGTAGCCACCAAATAGAGCTTCAGGTTCCTGACCACATCCAAGGAATGTAGAACCCTCTACCTAGGGTTACTAGGAGGGTAGGGCACAGAGAAGGTAGAACAATGTCTTGATTGAGATGAAAAGCAGATACAACTTTAGGCAGAAAATCTGGTTTAATGTGAAACACCACCTTGTCCTGGTGTCTCTCAAAATAAGGGGGCTTGATGGAGAGCGCCGCCAACTCAGAAACACGCCTAAGAGAAGTGATAGCCACCAAAAAGACTACCTTAAGCATAAGAATGGACAAAGCAGCATCATGCACAGGCTCAAAAGGAGACCCCTGCAAGGCAGACAGGACCAAGTTCAAGTCCCAGACTGGTAACATATGCTTACGTGGGGGGCGCACATGATTAACCCCCTGGAAAAAAGTCCTGACCAGATGATGCTGAGCAAAAGATCTCTGAAAGAAACAGCCAAGGCAGACACATGACCCTTTAGACTGCTGAGTTGAAGCCCCAGATCCAAACCATGTTGGAGAAACTCCAGAATCCTAGGAATAGAAAACACACGACAGGGAAGAGATTTAGCCTCACACCAGTCAATGTAGGCACACCAAACCCTATAGTAAATGGAAGAGGACTTTTTCCTAGCCCTGATCATGGTGTCAACAGCAGAGGAAGACAGCCCAATTTCCATTAAGATGGAGGTTTCAGCAGCCAGGCCGTCAAAGCCAGTGTTTGTAAATTGGGGTAGCGTAGCCGCCCCTGAGTGAGCAGGTCTGGATCCTTGGGCAGGGCGTACTGATCTACCGCCAGCTGCACGATGTCTGCGAATCACACTCTTCTTGGCCAACAGGGGGCCCCCAGGATTGCTGGCACCCCTTCCTGAGCTATCTTTCGTAGAAAGGGGAAACGGGGGAAAGACATACAGTAGCTGAAAGCCCTGCCAGGGCATTGTCAGAGCATCCACGGCAAAGGCCAGAGGGTCCTGGGACAGAGACACAAAGACTGGAAGCAAACAGATCCACATCTGGCTGACCCCAACAGTGACACAGAGAGCGAAACACCCTGCTGCACAGGGACCATTCTCCCTGGCAAGAGGTCCCCCTGCTCAGAGAGTCCGCCAGGTGATTTTCCACCCCCGGGATGTACACAGCTGAAATGCAGGGGACATTGGCCTCCGCCCAAGTCAGGATCAGAGAAGCTTCCTGGAGGGCCCCCTTGCTCCGGGTCCCTCCCTGATGATTGATGTAGGCAACTGCCGTCTGGTTGTCCGAGCGCACCTGAACAGGCAGGCCCCGAAGATGAGTAGTCAAGCGAGCCAGAACTAACCTGATCGCCTGCAGCTCCAAGACATTAATAGGTGTGTGGGCCTCCTGAGGGCCCCACCTCCCCTGGAACCACAGGGACTTCCAGAAACCCACCCCCCCCCCCAACATGACAGACTGGCATCCGTGGTGACCGTCTCCCAGGAAGGGGCAAGAAAGGACCTGCCCCCCAACAGGTTCCTTGAGTCCATCCACAAGAGGGAGACCTCCTGACCAGGGGGGAGAGCACACATACCCTGTCCAGGGATGCTGGGTCCTTGTCCCATACAGACAATAGGTGAAGTTGCAGAGGCCTCAAGTGGAACTGAGCATAAGGGACCGCTCCGAAGCACGCCACCATCAGGGCCACCAGCTGCATCCCCTGCCTGATGGAGGGATGGGGACAAGCTAAGAGGGACTGAGCCTGTGCAATCAGACTGTCCACCTTCTGCTGAGGAAGGAAGATCCTTGCCTGAACTGTATCTAGATTCATTCCTAGGAATGGAGTTACCAAGGAAGGGGACAGTGAGGACTTGGGGTGGTTGATCACCCATCCAAATGACAGTGAGGACTTGGGGTGGTTGATCACCCATCCAAATGACTCCAGAGTGGACACCACCAGCTGAGTATCCAACTCTGCCTGATGTAGAGACTGGGAAGTGATAAGGATGTCGTCCAGATAGGGAAGCACGTGGAAGCCCTGACATCTGAGCAGAGACATCACTCCAGCCAGCACCTTGGTGAACACCCTGGGAGCTGAAGTGAGGCCGAAGGGCAAGGCCACAAATTGGTAGTGTTGATCCATCAGAGCGAACCTGAGGAACCTTTGATGACCTGGGAACACAGGAATATGAAGGTAAGCATCTTTGATGCCCACAGAAGTCATGAAATCCCCTTGGTGCAGGGAACTGATGGCAGAGCGCAGAGTCTCCATGCGAAAGGGCCTGCCCCTGACAAACTTGTTGAGGATCTTCAAGTCCAGGATGGGCCTGACAGAACCATCCTTTTTGGGTACTGTGAATAGGTTGGAATAAAAGCCCTGGCCTTTTTCTCTTAAAGGGACCTGGCAGATGACCCCCAGCTCCAGGAGGCCTTGCACTGCTTGCACTAGCTCCTGAGCAGACACAGGGTCCTGAGGAATCCGGGATCTGATGAATCTTGAAGGGGGATCGGCAGCAGACTCCAACTTGTAACCGGAGGACACTACCTCCTGAATCCACCGGTCTGAGACATGAAGCCTCCAGACGTGAGCGAAGTGCTGCAGCCGTCCCTCCACCCGGATGGGTGAGGGCGCCCCATCATGCCTGAGGGGGCTTGGGAGAGGATTTAGCTTTGGGACCCCAGGAGGAGCCAGGACATCCACGTCCTCTGCCTCTACCCCAGAAATCTCCCCGGGCCCCAGGGAAAGAAACCCCCCTTCCCTGTCTTGCACTACAGTAAGGGGAGAAGGAACCCTGACCCTGAAAGGGCAGAGATTGCCGCCTGCGCTGGGGTAACCTGCCCAAACAGGCGCAGTCCTTTAAAGGGAAACCCAGTGAGGGCCTTCTTGGCAGTATTGTCAGCAGCCCACTGGCACAGCCAAACCGAGCGGCGTATAGCCACCACGAGGGCAGAAGTTCTGGCACACATTCTGATGGTGTCATCCAATGCTGATAGGACAAAATTTACAAAAACATCACAACTGGAGAGTGCATTAAACACCTCACAAGGCAAATCATCAGGGGCACTATCAAGCATATTTCTGATAAGGGTTCTAGTGGCCACAGTAGTAATGGCAGAGGCACAGACCGGGCGCAGCGCCGTCCCCGCACATGCAAAGGCGTGGGATGCCAGCTGATCAATACGCCGGTCTTCGGTATCCCGCAGGGTAGTAGAATCAGGGGAATGCATGACAAAGGTGTTCGATAGCCCTAGGATCGGGGCATCCACCTCGGGGGGGGGGGGGGGGGGGGGGGATGACCAACATTTAACCACCTCAGCCGGAAAGGGATACTTCCTATCCCAACTCTTTGGAACCCCGGGAAGTTTACTGGGGCGCTCCCATTCCTTGAGCACAAGGTTATGGAAATGTGCCTGCTCTGGAAATTCCAAATGTGATTTTGCTGTATGGAAAAGCTCCCCTCTTTGCCTGGGAGCCTCAACAGGGAGGGAGATAGACAGAACCTCAAAAATCTGGGTCAATAATCTGTCAGTGTCATCCGGGGCCCAGGGGTCCGAGCCAGAATCGTCATGACCCCTTGGTCTCTCATCAGATGAGCCTGAATCAGAAAAGAGCTCCCCTTCATCAGACGGGGTATAGCCACACAGATTCCAAAACTCCTCAGTTCCCATAGGGAAAACAGTAACATTAGGCGTCAAGTGCCGCTTCTTAGCAGGGGCCTTACGCGCTAAGGACTTCGCAATAATCTGCTCAACAGTAGCCAGTCTAGAAGACACATCAGGCTGAGAATCCCCACTAGTATGCAACTCAGCAGGAGTGAGATTTAAGCTTGGGGGAGTAGGTGAAGTGAAACGAGGTGCAGCCACTGGCAGGCCAGATTGTAATGCAAGCACCTGCTCAGCACAGGGTACACAGACCCGCGCCTTGTCAGCGTCAGCACGAGGCTGCCCACACGCTACACACAGCCGGTCTTGTCCCGAAGGGACCCCGGTAACATTATCCTGGGATGCCTCCATATGGTGATTATAGCGGCGCTATATGCCGATAGGGAATAACGCTATGTAGCAACCCTGGATGCCCCAATAACCCGCAAGGGAAGTGAGAGTATAATTTTTACAAGGTCTATAAGCAAAATACTAAAAACAGGGCCGGGAGAAGCCAAGAATGGTTCGTCCCGCCTGAAAGACATAAGCAGACAAGACCTTAAGTACATCGTAACCAAAGTGAAGGAAATAAAGCCGCCATCGAGGGCACTTACGGACCGCGGTAGGTAGGAGTCCGTCGCGCATAGGCCAAGCAAGCAGGAAAGATGGCGTCAGTATACCTCGAGGGGCGAAGCCAGAATGGCCAACAGCCAATGATGGCGCACAAGCGCCCGAGGTAATGCCGCCGCCAAGCGCGGAACCAAGTCAGCGCGCAGCGGCGGCAAATTTAAACAGCAGTAAAGACAAGTCAGCGCGGCGGCTGACACAAGAATAAAGGCATGTGAAAAGAGAAAGCACAGACTGCATAACATACACATCTATACACACACACACCCCCCCCCCTCTTTTCCCCCGAAGACTACAAGGAGGATGAGGGAGGATGGCGGCTACTTAAATAGGGCCCACCGATAGGCAGGGGCAAGGGGCACTAGTGCGGGAGGGGCATCCCATAGAGGCTCACCATAAGCCTGTACCGCCTACCCTTTGGTGGGGGATTGCGGTGGAACAGCGCTCCTAAGCACCAACGGCAGTGCTGCCTACCATCACCCGACCAGCGCAGCCAAGGCTGGGAGGCATATTACTAGTGGAACGGGTGGGAATAGTCCT
The DNA here is from genome assembly GCA_027917425.1 of Gastrophryne carolinensis. Taxonomy (NCBI): domain Eukaryota; kingdom Metazoa; phylum Chordata; class Amphibia; order Anura; family Microhylidae; genus Gastrophryne; species Gastrophryne carolinensis. The sequence continues at coordinate 465,767,994 of CM051237.1, read as the reverse complement.
ACAGGGCAGCATGTTAATAACCCCGCTCACCTGCGAGTAGAGAGCTATTTCTCGTCCTTCGCAGCCAGACTGCAGAGAAATTCTGGGGATTTGTGGGAGGTCCCCAGGTATTTGAGGTGCCGGGAGGAGCCTATTTTCGATGTCTCTGCAGTCCAGCGCCATCTGGCGGAGAATATCCCACGTGTAAGTATTAGATTTGGAGCAGGACGTACTGTATACTAAAAATACAACACAGGTGCTGTTTGGGCATAGCGAAAGGGGAGAGGCCATGTCCCCAGCCTCCCTGTGGTCAGCTATCAGACCCTGACTAATTAAATGGCAGGCGATGGGCTGTAAATGCGCTATGGGCCTGCCGGAAAGGCGAGTGCCTGGGTGATCCTGGGGTTTTACATAGCGGAGCATCATGAAGTGGCAGGCAATGGAGTCTTTTAGCTTCCAACTCGATCGGCCCAGGAATTAATAAGACACCCCCCCGCCCCAGGGCATCCAAAATCGGGATGCCCCGCGGTGTGAAACCGCCCAGGTCGCCCCATTCACTTACCTCTTTCCCAGTCCCCCGATGTGTCTAAGAGCAGCGGCCCCATCCTGCTATCCCTCTAGCAGGGCGTGTGCACGTGCCAGGCATTTGCGAATGTCCGGCTTGGGCACACTCCCAGAGGGAAGCGGAGGATGCGGCCGTCAGAGCCGCTGCTCTTAGACGCGCCATTGGGACTGGGAAGAGGTGAGCTGGTCTCGGTGTCCTGGGGGGTTTCAAACAGCGGGGCACCCCGGGGAAAGGACCAAAACCCAGGATAGTCAAAATCCTGAGTTTTGGTCCACTTTAAAGAGAAAGTCAGCAAATACTTTAATCCCTTTTCAATATGCCCAACACTGGAAGCATAGGGAATCCCAAATTAGGATGGTCTACAAGTCAGATAACAGGCACAGGGATTGCTGAATTTACTGCCCCTTAATAACACCAAGCCCTGCAGTACGGTTCCTGTGCCCACCCCGCCGGCTGAAAAGCTGTAAAGCACAGTAAATGGAATGACCTTCCACTTCAGAACACAGGCGAAATTGGGCCATGCAATTGGCAGCCAGATACCCCGGAGGGACAGCCACCAGCAGGCACGTGTCCATGATGGCCAAGCTTGAGGTACAATTTTTTTCCCCATTTACTGGGCTTTACAGCATTGGGGGGCTCTGGCAGCCCTCACCACCTCCCGTGCAAGGAAGAACCAGAAGCAAAAAACAAACAGCTGATCCTTTTTGTCCCCCGCAGCTGCTTCCTTCTCCTCTGTATGTCAAAAACTTACCCTGTCCCGTGGGGGTTAAAGTCGATATCTTCCACTGCCTCTGAAATTTCAAGACCTACAAGAACCAGCATGCCCAATCAGGTACCTATAAAACGAGGACACAGATTGGAGGAGGGGGGTCAGGTCACAGTTGTGGCAGTGAAGTATCTGAGGGAAGGAAGGTTCTGCAACAACAAACACAGGGCAAGACTGGAAACGTTCAAGGGGAGACCCAGTTAATCACTTTGGGTTATGGCTGCAATCCCGCCCACCCCCACATTCTCCCTGGTTTAAAGTGGAGCAAAACCCAGGATTTTGACTATTCTGGGTTTTGGTCCTTTCCCCCACTGCAGGAAAACCCGATTGGCGGTGCCCCACTGTGTGAAACCCCCCAGCTTGCCAATGCCAACTCACTTCTTCCCGGTCCAACGGCACATGCGCGGCCACTTGTCCAATCAGCACGCTCGGATCTGATGACGCCATGTCGTCTAAGCCTTCCTCTAAAGCCAGCAGCTCAGAGCGCGCCGACAGCCGCATCCCCCTCTTCCCTCTAACAGGGAGTGTGCCCACACGACCATTCACAAATGCCTGGCGTGGGCACGGCCCTGCTAGAGGGATAGCGGAGATGCGGCCGCAGCTCACGCATGTGCCGTTGGACTGGGAAACAAGGTAAGTGTATGGGGTGACCTGGGGGGGTTTCACACAGCGGGGCATCCCGATTTTGGATGCCCCAGGGGGGAGGGAATCGATCTTCCCGGGCCGATCGGTGTGGGTTTTGGTCCACTTTAAGCTTTCTGTAGCTGAGGGCACGGGGTGGACACGCAGGAGAGGGCTTCTTACCCACTGAGGATGTGAATCCTCTCTGTGTTGTATTTCAGTGGCGTCAGCTCACATCGCAGGACCTGCAGTGCTTCCAGAACTTTACCGTCTTCCAAGTATTCCAGGTACTTCTGCTGCAGGAGCAAGAACTTCATTCGCTGGGGGAACAAACACATTTACACCATGTGACTGTCGGATAAGCAACCAAACAAGTTTCCTATTCAAAGTGCAGATCTGCAGGTCGACTACTTCTAAGCAGCAAGAGCATCAAAACTACCTCCTGCTCCTCCAAAATGCCTGGTCACGCTCGAATTATTATTATTAGGATCTTTGCAACACCTTGCCCTGAGGAAGTGACGCTTGTTTGCCGTCGGCATGGAACGCATGGGAGACGGGCACTGTACATATCTTGGTATTTCATCTATAATATACTCATTCCATTTTTGGGTCATGGTTATTCCCTCTGGATAAAGTTTTTGCACAATGCATATGTATTTTTTATGGTAGATTAGGTTAGCACATTGCACCTTGGGGGTCCCCCTGTTTTTCTGGGGGAGCTGATGATCTAGATATGTATAAGTGATCATATTATACTGGTTTGCACAATATTGTTTGCACAGTTAATAATTCGTGAGCGTTAGCACATTGCACTTTATAGCAGGTTTTAGTAAGAGGGATCATTTTTGAGGTATTAAGAAGAGGCATAACTTAAAGGGACATGACTACAAATATTGTTCTTTGATTCTTTAATATCCAGGTATTAATAGAGAATTGCACAGTGCCCAACAATTTTTTTTTTGGGGGGGGGGGGGGTGTTTTGTCTAGATTGTATGTTTTTAAATGGTTCTAATTGTGTTTGTAAGCTCTATGTGAAACATGAATAAAGAATGTAATAAGAAAGATTAAGCAGTGGGGCGGGTCTCACATTTGTGTGGCTGTGGGGAGCAGAGGCTCTCCCCACGTGCTGGGTTTTTTTAAATTATTATTGTTGTACCGCAAACAAAACCTTTCATGTTTAAAATATCCTAAAATTACACTAGTCGACAGAATTCCGTGGATGGTAAATTGTATTCTCCACCATGTTCAAGATGAACCTGGTGCATTTCGAGGAAAACCAACTTTCTCAGGGGACACTACGGACATCCAGTTGCAGTTTTCCACCTACAGTGGAAAATTGACAGAACTTTAAAGGTCTCCAAAATTGAGGATTTTACATTACTAGTGTATCAACTTTCGCCGTTCAGCCAGAGCAGGGCAATTCTATTGGTGCTGGACGGCCCTCCAAACACTTGGTAAGACCAGTGGCAAGTCACGCGCAGTTGCTTCATCCCAAACGTCGTCTCTCCATTTCCCCTTTTATGCAGCAGAGGTGTCTTTTCTTGTTGAACCTACAGGGTTAGTACCTGCCCCCACCAAGCAGCCCCATCCTGGCTAATAGTGTGTTTAAAGAGGAACAAAACCTTTGTGCCATAGCCTAAAAGATTCAAAAGATGGCGACTGGAACCAGGGCTGGCTCCAGGTTTGTGGGGGCCCTTGGGCAAGAGTCTTAGTAGGCCCCAAAGTAGTGAGTCACATGATTTCACCTTTCAGCTCCGCTGCCACAAATGGGTCATGTCCTACTGCTGATCGCCCTCCAGGCCTTGTCATTTGTTACCTGGTTCTCTCCACCTTCCGAAATTTCATCAAATGCCCTTTATTCCAGGCCACCTTCTCCAGTGATGGTGATCATCCCGTTACTGAGGCCGGTCTGCAAACAATACCCTGCATTCGGTGGTTCGGGTCCACGGTAAAATACCATGGCCAAGTGTCAGCCCGAGTAAGCCCCTTAAGATGCCAGGGGCTCTGGCAATTGCCCAGGTTTGCCCTGTGCCGGCGCCGGTCCTGGCTGTGATGACCCACCACCCCGTACTCCTCCTGGGCTAAAAATACTCAAAAAACAATTTTATTTTTTGGAAATTCCATAAAGTGACCACCGACTATCTTTCCCCTTGCATGTAAGGAACCGTGCTATGGCAGTTTGGGCAGTAGTTTCAGGTGCAGTAAGATGTAATTCTCCCCTCCCTACATACTTATGTTGTATCTAGGCTTGGTGCTTCAGGGAATTACTTGTATACAGTATAGATACCCTGAATAATAAACATACAGTTATTTATCTTAAACCTGAATTTATCTTAAACCTGAAGGACACCCCTCCTGAAGCTGTGGGCATGCAGCGGAGTGCGGTCCAACCTGGACCTTTGTATAAATCATTAATGGGCGGTATTTATTCTTTATTCTGAGATTATGGATCGCACTTGCTTTTGATTCCTTTGTCATTTTTCCCTCCCCTCTATAAGCTTTCCCTCCCCCTCCTCAGGTTCGTCCCTTATTGTATTGTTCATAAAATCATTGGTGTGTTTTCACAAGGCAGCTATAGTATTATGTATATATATTAGGAGCAAAAATATGAAAAATAATTTATAATTGGTACAGGGCACTATATAGCTCACAGAGATATTATAACCATTATTGGAACATATACATTTGATATATCAGTGCACACTATTAACTTTTTTTATGTGTGGGAGGAGATTTATTTTCTAATTAGTAGATTACACACATTGGGAGAGATTTGTTTATTAGCAAAATATATTTATATATAGGGAACCATTTTGAAAAGTATTTTTCTTGATTGGTTTATTGATTTATTTGTTCGACTAAGGTATTTTATCCATATATATGGAGTAATAAAATCGGGTCCAGGGTAGACAGGTTTTGTAGGGTTTTTTATCCTTTGTCTAATGTATGTTTTTTGTGTTTTTATTGTAATGGTGGCTTTTTTGATTCAGTAATTCCAATAACATTTTTTTGCATTATTAGGTTGCAGTGCCCTTAATTTAGCCCCGTAGTGTGCTTGGATTGTGCAGTGTTTTGGAGCCATTTGGTGCACTCCCCATTACTAATAATTGTAGAGGTGGTGCTGATCCCTCTCTTTAGAAATGAAAGTACTTAAATATCAAAAAGGTTTCTGGAGTCAGACTTCAATATAGATAGGGATATAATTATCCTGCTTTACTATCTTTCACTTTGGAGGAGTGGCCCTTTAAATCAACAGTTTTCCAAGGAATATCAAAATCATAGATGAGTGGCTTAAGGCCATACACCATAAAAAAAAACAAACAACAAAAACACATTGTGCTACGTTTGTCCCTGCAGAACATCTATTGGCTGCTACAGACACGACACCACCGGAGCTGCACGAGAAAACGAGGCATCTTGGCATGGAAGTTAATGGTGCGTCCCAATGTTCACACAGCACTGGACTAATTCGCACATCTTGTTTCTGACCCATCGGCTCGGCCTCATTTAACATTTCATTATCTGCTTTACTGGCAACGCAACCAATAAATCTCTGCTAGAGAGGAAACAAAAGCACGACTAAAAGGAAAAGTAATAAAAGGAAAACACTCGGCAGAAAAGCTTATCCGTCCACCAGTCACAGCGGTCTTAGGCCTGTAAGAGGCTTTGTCTCCACCTGACAAGTGTCCGTTTTAAGCCCCACAACACAAATGAAAAGTCTTAATATTTGTAAGCATGGGGTATGTGCTGCACACCTTTTCTGTATTGCAGGTTTATATTTTCAAGAAAACAGACCATCAAACTCGCGCAGAAAGTACAGGAGGAGGAGGGGGGGGGGTTTGAAGTTTTCAATCTGCATTACAACCAGGACATCAGACATGCTGCCATATATTGAGTATTTGAGCGAGGATGTCGAGGAAGTGACCGGTTCCTTTAGGCCTTGCAATGAATCCTAACTTGCAACTGCAGCACCCAGCGCCGCCCTGCTCACCTTTTGTGCGATTCTGTACCATACCGCCAAACCCTCCCAACACTCTAGACCGTCATTCAGGCCAATGGCTCATTTTTTTTTCAATGGGGAATGCACACTGGTGCATTCCCTGCATCCTCGGGCAGCATTGAAGAAAGACTTGTTTGCCAAATGACATCGTCACGGCAGATGGATCTCATTGGACGAGAGCCATGCGTCGGACTGGGGAAAGGCAAGTGATCACATGCTTTTCTCAGGTGTTTCACACAGTGGGGCATCCCAATCCAGGATGCCCCGGGGGAGGCCGGAACAAAAACCAGGGAATGTCCAATTCCTGCTTTAAAGCAAAACACATAGCCCAGATCTGGAGTCTAAAATGTTCCAAGGTAACAAGGGTAACAGCTTGCCCTTGGGCCTTCCCGTTGTGAGATGCCCACTTGAAACCCCTGCTTTGCACAGTACCCACCTTGATACAGAAACTAAGGCGCATGTGTCAGCCCCTTTACCACACCAGTGGGCACGGCGAGGACAGGACATTGCTGTGGGCGGAGCAATGAAGTGGTTAAGATACAAAGGGAGGAGCCTACAAACAGGGCAATAGGAAGGCTAAGGCCTATTCTAACGCTCAGTAAAAGTAGTGGGCCAGGTCAGCTGTAGATCATGGACATGATCTGTGGCTAATGGAGGGGGAAGATATAACAAAATATTTACCCGAATAACGTCTGCAGTGGGGCAGGAGGATGACGAATGCTCACTGCCAGAGCCCCCAGCAGCTGGACGACATGCCTGTAAAAACAAAAACACAAAAAAAATAAGAATTCTTCTATATATCACAAAGGATAAACTTCTTGGGGAAAAAATGCTCGAACGGAAAGGTTAAACTAAATCAGCAGGGAAAATGAGCTGGACAGTGGGGTCTAACCAGTATGGCCAGTCCCCGTATGCAGCATTTGGTAATTTCAACTTCTATATGAGGGGAAATCCTGTAACAAAAAATATATAGAGAGTTAGAGGGGAGCGCACCAGGTATAGGGGCCTGTAGTTAAACCAGCCCCTATGCTTCTTGACATAGGACCAGTATTCTTCCACAGGTGCCGATGGGCCCAAGGCTCTTCTGAACCTGTTGCCTGGTTGGAGGTTTTGGCAAGCAACCCATCTAGTGACTTGCCCCCTCCATTTGACCTGGCACCCGCTCAACAGTTAAAAAAAAACAACATATATATATATATATATATTATATAGATTATATTATATACACACATACCCACAATTGAAATAATACAATTCTGTGATTACTCACCTGTAGAATTGGAATTATGAGTATACAGTACGTCCTGCTCCAAATCTAATACTTGCACTTGGGATATACTCCGCCAGATGGCGCTGGACTGCAGACATCGAAAATAGGCTCCTCCCAGCCCCTCAAATACCCAGAGACCTCCCACAAATGCCCAGCATTGAAAAGCAGTTAATGAGAAGCCAGGAGAATTAAACAATCCAAACTATCAACTATAACAATGATAACAATCACCATACAGGGGATCCAAGAAAAATACAATTCTGTGAAATACTCACCTGTAGAATTGATATTATTTGTATACATTACGTCCTGCTCCAGATATAGTACTTACACTTGGGTTATCCTCCGCCAGATGGCGCTGCACTCCAGAGACATGCAAAACAGGCTCCTCCCGGCCCCTCAAATACCCGGGGACCTCCCACAAATCCCCAGCATTGAAAAGCATTGAAGAAGCCGGGAGAATTAACCACCAAAACTGGTAACTATAACAATGGTAACAATAACCATACAGGGGATCCAGAATAATGCAAAAAACCAGAGTGGGGTGGAGCAGGACGTACTGTATACAAATAATATCAATTATACAGGTGAGTATTTCACAGAATTGTATTATTCTTAGTATACAGTACGTCCTGCTCCAGATATAGTACTTACACTTGGGACATCCAATAGCAGTGTCCATAAAGTAGGGTGGGATCCCCAACAAAAAACGACAACAGCAGACAGTTTAAAACCACTGTCACCTGCATAACCATACGGCCAAGACAGCATGAGCTGAGGCCCTAACATCAACCTTGTAAAACTTTGCAAAGGTATGAACAGAAGGCCAAGGTAGCGGCCTAGCAAACCAGTTTAACAGAAGCCTGGTGCTGAAAAGCCCAAGAGGCATCAAAACCCGAGTAGAATAAGAATCAAAGCGAAAAGGAAGATTCTTCCCCTTCTTGGAATAGGCCTGAGTAACAGCCTGACGAATCCAATCGCTAACAGTAGACTTTGCGGAAGCCAAAAAACCCTTCCAAGTACCAGAAGGAACATCCATTCAAGTAATAACCAGGGCCAAAACCGCCCAACTCCCCGAGAGCAGACGAGATTGGGCACATTCAGGATGTAGTGACCATAGGCCCCAAGGAACATCAGCTCTCCTGAAGGACACAGTGACTACCAAGGAAAAAACTTCCAACACCTGTTCAAGGAATGCAGAACCCTTTCCTCAGCGTTGCTAGGAAAAAGGCACATCAGGAAGAACAATATCTCGAATCAATGAACATAAGACACCACCTGATGTGGAGAGTCCAGCTTCAGGCGGACCACCACCTTATCCTGGTGTATCTAAAAGAATGGGGGCTAGGTAAACAGAGCCGCCCGCTAACACATGCCTGACCAAGGTAACAGTCACCAGAAGGACAACCTTGAGGGTAAGAACAGCCAGACAGCATCCTGAATAGGACCAAGGGACAAAACCCTGCAAGCAGACAGAATGAAATTCAATTGAAATCCCAGCAGGGACCATAGAACATGGGGGACGCACATGAGTACCCCCTGAAAGAAGTCTTAACCAAGGAAGACTGAACCAGAGACTACTAAGGCAAGGTGGACAGGGCAGAACCTGACCCATCAGAGTACTGAGTTGGAGAACCAACTCCAAATCATGCTGAAATCAACTCTAGAACCCTGGGAACCGAGAACGCCCAACAGGGAAGAGACCTAGACTCACACCAATCAATATGGGTATGCCATACCCTATAACAGATAGAAGAAGAAGAGGAAGAAGCTTGCTCCTAGCCTTCCCATAGGCTCAATCACCGAGACAGATAAGCCAGTCTCCATCAAGATGGATGTTTCAGCAGTCAGGCCGACTAGGCCAGAGTCTGTAGATTGGAGTGACGTAAAGGGGGGCCCGAGTGAGCAGAGCTGGCACTCCTGGCAAAAGGTACAGAAAACTACCGTCCTCGGTACCATAACCACACTCTACTAGGGCACCTGGGGGCCACCAGAACCACTGGTCCCCTTACCAGAGCAATCTTGCGCAGAACCCTGCCTAGCAGGGGGGAATGGAGAAAAGACATACAGAACCAAACGTCCAGTCATGACGTTACTAAGGCATCCGGACCACTGCCAGAGGATCCGGGGACAGGGAAACAAAGGCAGAGAGCCTGTGATAGTGACGGAACACAACAGATCCACAACTGGTTGGACCCCATAGTGACACAGGGATTAGCACATCCTGTCGCACCGGAGCGAATATCACTGATATGCAGGGAACATCGTCTCCTCCAGATTAGGAACATAGGCACTTTCTGGAGGGTCCACCAGCTCCAGGCCCCTTCCAATGATTAATGTAGGACACTGTCGTCAGACAGACCGAGCGCCCCCAAACTGGCAGGCCCAGAAGGGAAGTAGTCAAGCGAGACAGAACCAACTGAAAACGCTCACCGTTTCAAACATCAATAGGCGTAAGGACCTTCTAAGGACCCCACCGCCCCCAGAATCGCAGGGAGTTTCAGAAGAAAACCCTCCCCCTTCAACCTGATAGGTTGGCATCCATGGTGACCGTTTTCAGGAAGGGGCAAGGACGAACTGCCCCCAGACAGGTTCCTTGAGTTCATCCACTCCAAGAGAAAACTTCTTACCAGGTGGGAAGGCCCACAGACCCCGTTCCAGGGATGCTGGATCCCTGTCCTGTATTAACAATAGAAGTCGCAGAAGGGCCCAAGAGGCACTGAGCATAAGGGACCTCTTCTAAGCAAGCCACCAACGGGCCCACCAGCTGCATCTCTGCCTGGTGAAGGGACCGGGACAGCAATGAGGGACTGAGCCCATGTGACCAGATTGTCCACTTTATTGCGGAGAAGGGAAGATTCTCGTTTGAACCTAATCCAGATTCATTCCTAGTAATGGAATTACCAATTAAGGGGACAATGAGGACTTGGGGTGAATGATCACCCATCCAAATGACTCCCAATGGACGGCATCAGCCAGGTATCCAACTTAGCCTGACGAAGAGACTGATGAAGAGACTGAGTGAAAAAGAGCGTCTAGGTAAGTCATCCTGCGGATGCCCCTTGTTCTCGTCAGAGACATCAACGCCGTCAGCACCTTGGTGAGCACTCTGGAAGCTGAAGAGAGACCAGATAACAAGGCCACAATTAGCAGTGTTGGACTTCCAACACGACCCTGAAGAGCCTCGGTGTCCTGAAGGCACAGGGATGTAAAGACAAGCATTTTAGAGCTCCCCAGACGGCAAGAAGCCCCCTGGGCGCAAGGCGCTGATGGCCCATCTCAGAGTTTCCATGCAGAAACTGCCTGTAAATGGAGAATTGCTGTGAATCCAGAATGGGCCAGCCCGACCCATCCTTTTGGGGGGACTGTGGAAAAGTTGGTGTACCGGCCCCTGCCTCTGCCTATTACGGGCAATCTGCAAGAGACCCTCAGACCTCGCAGGCCTAGCATGGCCTGTGCCAGCAACTGAACAGCGGCAGGGACCAGGAGTACCTGGGACCTGATAAAAACTGGGGAAGGCCGCGCAGCAAACTATCTTGTATCTGGAGGACACAACCTCCTGAATCCACCAGTATTAGGCGTAACGCCTCCTGACGAGAGCAAAGTGCCGCAGCCATCCCCTCACCCAGACGGGCGAGGGCGCCCCATCACGCGTGAGGGGGATTGGTGGAAGATTTAGGCTTAGCCCCGCCGGAGGGGCAGAGCGTTGTCTGCTGCTCCCGGGGCCGGAGTCCGCACGAGCCCCCACGAAGGACACCCCTGGTTCTTGTTTAACACTAAGGAAGGGGGAAATAGGGGTGCCCTGCCCCGAGGCCGCCTGCGTTGGGACGACTTACCCTTTTTGCCAAACAGGTCTAGACGGGCCCCAAACAAGCGTTGCCCTCTAAAGGGGAGCCCAGTAAGAGTCTTTAGTAGCATCGTCAGCACCCCACTGTCGCAGCCAAACCAAGCGATGTATAGCCACCGCAAAGGCAGAAGTTCTTGCACACATTCTAATGGTGTCGTCCAACGCTAATAGGATGAATCTTACAAACACATCACAGTTGGAGAGTGCATTAAACACCTCCCAGGGGAGATTTCTGACGAGGGTTCTAGTGGCCACTGCAGTAATAGCCGCGGCACAGACCGGGCGCAACGCCATCCCTGCACAAGAAAAGGCATGGGAGGCCAGCAGTTCAATGCGCCGGTCCTCAGCATCCCGAAGGGTATTATAAGCAGGGGCTGTAATAAAGGGGGGGTTAGGAACCCCTATGATCGGGGCAACCACCACGTGGGGGGGGGGATGAGAAATCTGGGGATATGTGGGAGGTCTCCAGGGATATTTGAGGGCCGGGAGGAGCCTGTTTTGCATGTCTCTGCAGTGCAGCGCCATCTGGCGGAGGATAACCCAAGTGTAAGTACTATATCTGGAGCAGGACGTACTGTATACTAAGAATATGCAAACCAAGGGTGGGCTGGAGCAGGACGTACTGTATACTCATAATACCAATTCTACAGGTGAGTAATCACAGAATTGTATTATTCTTAGTATACAGTACGTCCTGCTCCAAATCTAATACTTACAGTTGGGACATCCAATAGCAGTGTCCATAAAGTAAGGTGGGATCCCCAAGAAAAATCAGCAGCAGGCAGTTTAAACCACTGTCGCCTGCAGAACCTTTCGGCCAAAAACAGCGTCAGCTGAGGCCCTAACATCAACCTTCTAAAACTTTGAAAACGTATGAACAGAAGACCAAGTAGCAGCCTTGCAAACTTGTTCAACAGAGGCCTGGTGCTGAAAAGCCCAAGAGGCACCAATAGCACAAGTGGAATGAGCAGTAAGGCAGAAGGGAGGATTCTTCCCCTTAGCAGAGTAGGCCTGAATCACAGCCTGACAAATCCACTTGCTGATAGTAGACTTGGCAGGAGCCAAACCCTTCCTAGGACCAGAAGGGACCACAAAAAGAGCATCAGTTTTCCTGAAAGGTGCAGTAGCCACCAGATAGTACTTCAGACACCTAACCACATCCAAAGAGTGCAAAACTCTCTCCTTAGCATTGCTAGGATTAGGGCACAAAGGAGGAAGAACAATATCCTGATTCAAATGAAAGACAGACACTACCTTAGGCAGAGAGTCAGGTTTGAAACGAAACACCACCTTGTCCTGGTGTCTCTCATATAGTAGGGGGGCTGAACGGAAAGCGCCGCCAACTCAGACACACGTCTGACAGAAGTGATAGCCACCAGAAATACAACCTTGAGCGTAAGAATGGCCAAGGTAGCATCCTGCACAGGTTCAAAGGGAGCACCCTGCAAGGCTGACAGAACCAATTTCAGATCCCAAACAGCCACCATAGGCTTGCGTGGGGGGCGCACATGAGTGACCCCCTGGAAAAAAGTCCTGATCAGAGGGTGCTGAGCAAAGGACTTCTGGAAGAAAATAGCCAGGGCAGAAACCTGACCCTTCAGAGTACCGAGTTGGAGTCCCATCTCCAACCCATGCTGCAGGAACTCCAGAATCCTAGGAATAGAGAACACACGACAGGGAAGATACTTAGACTCACACCAGTCAATGTAGGCACGCCCAACCCTGTAATAAATGGAAGAGGAAGACTTCTTCCTAGCTTTAATCAAAGTATCCACAACCGAGGAAGACAGCCCCTTCTCAATCAAGATGGAGGTTTCAGCAGCCAAGCCGTCAAAGCCAGAGTTTGTAAATTGGGATGGCGTAGTGAGCCCTGAGTGAGCAGATCTGGCACCAAGGGCAGAGCGTACTGATCTACTGCCAGCTGTACCACGTCTGCGAACCACACTCTTCTTGGCCACCTGGGGGCCACCAGAATTGCTGGCACCCCTTCCAGAGCAATCTTGCGCAGAACCCTGCTCAGCAGGGGGATTGGAGGGAAGACATACAGGAACTGAAAGTCCTGCCATGACATTGCTAGCGCATTCGAGGTCAAGGCTGGGAGCTTGTGATTGTGGCGGGACGCAAACAGTTCCACATCTGGTTGGCCCCAACGGTGACACAGAGATTGAAACACCCTGCTGCATAGGGACCATTCTCCCTGGCAAGAGGTCCCCCTGCTCAGAGAGTCCGCCAGGTGATTTTCCACCCCCGCGATGTACACAGCTGAAATGCAGGGGACATTGGCCTCCGCCCCAGTCAGGATCAGAGACGCTTCCTGGAGGGCCCCCTTGCTCCGGGTCCCTCCCTGATGATTGATGTAGGCAACTGCCGTCTGGTTGTCCGAACGCACCTGAACAGGCAGGCCCCGAAGGTGAGTAGTCAAGTGAGCCAGAACTAGCATGATCGCCCGCAGTTCCAAGACATTGATAGGTGTGTGGGCCTCCTGAGGGCCCCACCTCCCCTGGAACCGCAGGGACTTCCAGAAACCCCCCCAACCTGACAGACTGGCAACCGTGGTGACCGTCTCCCAGGAAGGGGCAAGAAAGGATCTGCCCCCCAACAGGTTCCTTGAGTCCATCCACCACAAGAGGGAGACCTCCTGACCAGGGGGGGAAGAGCACACAGACCCTGTCCAGGGACGCTGGGTCCTTGTCCCATACTGACAATAGGTGAAGTTGCAGGGGCCTCAAGTGGAACTGAGCATAAGGGACCGTTTCGAAGCATGCCACCATCAGGCCCACCAGCTGCATCCCCTGCCTGATGGAGGGATGGGGACAAGCTAGGAGGGACCGAGCCTGTGCAATCAGACTGTCCACCTTCTGTTGAGGAAGGAAGATCCTTGCCTGAACTGTATCCAGATTCATTCCTAGGAATGGAGTTACCAAGGAAGGGGACAGTGAGGACTTGGGGTGGTTGATCACCCATCCAAATGACTCCAGAGTGGACACCACCAGCTGAGTATCCAACTCTGCCTGATGTAGAGACTGGGAAGTGATGAGAATGTTGTCCAGATAGGGAAGCACGCGGACGCCCTGACATCTGATCAGAGACATCACGCCAGCCTTGGTGAACACCCTGGGAGCTGAAGTGAGGCCGAAGGGCAAGGCCACAAACTGGTAGTGTTGATCCATCAGAGCGAACCTGAGGAACCCAGGAATATGAAGATAAGCATCTTTGATGTCCACAGAAGTCAATCCCCTTGGCGCAGGGAACTGATGGCAGAGCGCAGAGTTTCCATGCGAAAGCGCCTGCCCCTGACAAACTTGTTGAGGATCTTCAAGTCCAGGATGGGCCTGACTGAACCATCTTTTTTGGGTACTGTGAATAGGTTGGAATAAAAGCCCTTGCCTTTTTTTCTCTTAAGGGGCACTGGCAGATGACCCCCAGCTCCAGGAGGCCTTGCACTGCTTGCACTAGCTCCTGAGCTGACACAGGGTCCTGAGGAATCCGGGATCTGATGAATCTTGGAGGGGGATCGACACTACCTCCTGAATCCACCGGTCTGAGACATGAAGCAAAGTGCTGCAGCCGTCCCCCCACCCGGATGGGTGAGGGCGCCCCATCATGCCTGAGGGGGCTTGGGAGAGGATTTTGCTTTGGGACCCCAGGAGGAGCCAGACGTCCACGTCCTCTGCTTCCACCCCAGAAATCTCCCCGGGCCCCAGGAAAGGAAACCGCCCTTCCCTGTCTTGCACCACGGTAATGGGAGGCGAAGGACCCTGACCCCGAAAGGGCCGAGATTGCCGCCTGTGCTGGGGTAACCTGCCTCCCTTAGCAAAAAGGTCCAGGCGGTCCCCAAACAGGCGCAGTCCTTTAAAGGGAAACCCAGTGAGGGCCTTCTTGGCAGCGTTGTCAGCAGCCCATTGGCGCAGCCAAACCGAGCGGCATATAGCCACCACAAGGGCAGAAGTTCTGGCACACATTCTGATGGTGTCATCCAATGCTGAGAGGACAAAATTTACAAAAAACATCACAACTGGAGAGTGCATTAAACACCTCAAGGCAAATCATCAGGGGCACCATCAAGCATATTTCTGATAAGGGTTCTAGTGGCCACAGCAGTAATGGCAGAGGCACAGACTGGGCGCAGCGCTGTCCCTGCACATGCAAAGGCGTGGGATGCCAGCTGGTCAATGCGCCGGTCCTCAGCATCCCGCAGAGTAGTAGAGTTAGGGGAATGCATGACAGACGTGTTACAACATTTAACCACCTCAGCCGGAAAGGGATACTTCCTATCCCAACTTTTTGGAACCCCGGCAAGTTTACTAGGGCACTCCCATTCCTTGAGCACATGGTTATGGAAATGTGCCTGCTCGGGAAATTCCAACCGTGATTTTGCCGTATGTAAAAGCTCCCCTCTTTGCCTGGGAACCGCAACAGGGAGAGAGATGGACAGAACCTCAAAAATCTGGGTCAATAATCTGTCAGTGTCTTCCGGGGCCCAGGGGTCAGAGCCAGAATCGTCATGACCCCTTGGTCTCTCATCAGATGAGCCTGAATCAGAAAAGAGCTCCCCTTCATCAGACGGGGTATAGCCACAAAGATTCCAAAACTCCTCAGTTCCCATAGGGAAAACAGTGGCATTAGGCGTCAAGTGCTGCTTCTTAGCAGGGGCCTTACGCGCTAAGGACTTAGCAATCAACTGCTCAAAAGTAGCCAGTCTAGAAGACACATCAGGCTGAGAATCCCCACTAGTATGCAACTCAGCAGGAGTGAGGTTTAAGCTTGGGGGAGTAGGTGAAGTGAAACGAGGTGCAGCCACTGGCAGGCCAGATTGCAATGCAAGCACCTGCTCAGCACAGGGTACACAGATCCGCGCCTTGTCAGCGTCAGCATGAGGCTGCCCACACGCTACACACAGCCGGTCTTGTCCCGAAGAGACCCCGGTCACATTATCCTGGGATGCCTCCATATGGTGATTATAGCGGCGCTATATGCCGATAGGGAATAACGTTATATAGCAACCACGGATGCCCCAATAACCCGCTAGGGAAGTGGGAGTATTATTTTTACATAGCCTATAAGTTATATACTAATACAGGGCCGGGAGAGGTTCGCCCCGCCTGAAAGACATAAGCAGACAAGACCTGTAAGCACACAGTAACAAAAGTGAAAGATATAAAGCCGCCCGCAAGGGTACTTACGGACCGCGGTAGGTAGGGGTCTGTCACACATGGGCCAAACAGGCAGGATAAAGATGGCGTCGGTATACCTCGAGGGGCGGGCCGGTATCAGCGATGACGCGGAGCGCGCCATAGACGAAGAGTGCGAAGCCAGAACGTGCAAGCAGCCAATGATGGCACAGCAGCGCCTGAGGTAATGCCGCCGCCAAGCACGGAACCCAGGCAGCGCGCGGCGGCAGCAATTTTAAAAAGATAGTAAAGACAAGCCAGCGCGGCGGCTGACACAAGACTAAACAGAATGGAAAAAATGTTAAAAAACAGAATCCATAGCATACAAATTTAAACCCCCCCCCCTCTTTTCCCCCGAAGGCTACAAGGTGGATGAGGGAGGACAGCGGCCACTTAAACAGGGTCCACCGATGGGCAGGGGCAAGGGGGCACTAGTGCGGGAGGGGCATCCCATAGAGGCTCACCATAAGCCTGAACTCTGGCGGAGTATATCCCAAGTGTAAGTATTAGATTTGGAGCAGGACGTACTGTATACTAAGAATAATTGTAATACAACTAAACTAACTTAGCTCAGGTGAGTCAAAGCTAAATTTGACAAGGACTGAGTTGTCAAATTTAGCTTTGGCTCATTCCACAGCCGTCGCTAATCAGCAGTAATATAACTGGTGTGCATAAATGACAAACAAAAAGGCAACAACTCCTCCCAAAAACAGCACACGCAAACCGACTGTTTTGGATGAAAACACAAAAAGGGAAATTGTTCCAGGAGGCTGCCAAGAGACATAAGGAGCTGCAGGGATTTCAGGAAACTTCTGGTTGAGTACTGAATCTCCTGTACTCTTCATACGTCTGTGCTGTAGGGTAGGGTGGCAAGACTGAATCCTTTTTTTAAAAAGAAGGGTCAAAGGCTGTGGAAATTATCTTACTAGTAATGGAATTTCAGGTAGTCCCCCAGGACGGCTAGCAGAGTATCACCTCTCACTTGGAAGAAACACAAATGGGACAATATTCAAAGCCCACCCCCTTCCTCCCGGGCAGCAATGTTTTAACCAAGTAATCCCAGAAGGAACATAATCTGTAAACAATTTAACCAAGTAGAACATCAATATCGGGCGGGATGTAGGATGCCGTCCTGTAGGACTACCGGAAATTCCATTACCGGTAAGCCAATTGGGGTTTTCCCCAAAGTCAGCTAGCCGAGGATAAGCATGTAATAATAATAGAACCGTCCTACCTCAGGGTGGGAAGATGGCCTGCAGGATCTTCCTGACTAACTCCTGCTTTCTATCTGCATTCTTGCTAGTTCCAAAGACCCTGAATGGTCAATGAACCCCTCATACCTACCCATCCCTTCAGGCCCACGCTGGTGGTAATTACAGTCCAAAGGACTGGAGCCAAGGACCTGCCCATCAGGACATGATGGGGGTCCAGCCACCAAGCAAACGCCTGTCTCATTGGACTGGACAGGGAGAAGGGGAAATCCATGGATTCCAGGGTCCTGTCCCACTGTGACAATAGCTCCAACTGTAGAGACCTTGTGTGAAATTGGGCAAAAGGAATAGTCGCAGAGTCTGTTGGATGGAGGGGCGAAGGTAGTGCCCTTACTCTGGTCTGAAGCAAAGCACACTTCTCTTCTGGATAACATATCCTGGTCTGCTCCGTATGTCCTTCTGAGAAAAGACCCTACCCAAGAAGGGTACAAGTGGGATTTGGTATAATTTATAATCCATTCGAATTTTTCCAGAGTGGCCAGGAATGTCTTGGCGTCTTCTCAGGCTTCCAATAAGGATGGCGTTCTGATCAAAAGATCATCTAGATAGGGCGTGAGGTGCACACCACTGCTTCTCAAGACCATGAGACCTGCTATAACCTTCGTAAACACCTGTGGGGCTCTGGAGAGGCTGAAGGGCAGGGCCACAAACTGGAAAAACAGAGGAACCTTTGATATCCTGAGAAAATCGGTACGTGCAATTACGCGTCATGCGTCAGATGTCCACTGAAGTCATGAAATCTCCCTGCTGAAGGGCTATGGTGGATCCGAAAGATTCCATCTGAAACCGTTGCAAGTGAATAAAGGAGTTGAGACGCTTGAGGTCTAGAATAGGCCGAACAGAACTGTCCTTTGTGGGAACCACAAAAAGATTTGAGCAGAACCCGAGGTGGAGGTACTGGGGTAACTACTTCCCTCTGAACAAAGCATTCCGCTACTTGAAACGCCTCTGCCCTCACTGGGTTCTGGGGCAGCCTTGATGGAAAATATCTTCAAGGAGGCTTGGCTACTAGATCCAATTTGTAGTCTGAAGAAACCACCACCAGGTCCCTCCAAAGAGGGGTTGGATATGCTTCGCCAAAAAGGCCTGTACTTACTCTGGGACTCGGATCTGGGTCCTTTTTGTAGATTTTGACACTTGTTTTTGGATACTCCAGTTCTGGGCTACATTTTAAAATAGACGAATAAAAGTTATTTTTTTTTATAGGAGAAAGCTGGATTACCTACTGTTGTGACTCCCCTAGGAGTCCTACCAGATCCAGAGCAGATGGAAACTGCTTCAGCAGGGACAGTCGGCTGATGAGGACGACGGTGGCAGGGGTGACAACCGCGGCGGCAGAACCGAGGGAGGAAGTCGGTCACTGTGCAGAGTGGTAGCCTGTCTTTCTCCTGAAAAAAAGGAGAGCTTATCCTGGTCCCAGCTGAAAAAAGATAGCCGAACTACTTTCTTGGCTACTGACCCCGGAAAATGATGTCGCAACCAGCCATCCGCGTCTGCACGGCTCCAACTCCTGCAGAAAACCAGCGCAAGATACAAAACACTGCCAGCTGATAGCTGCAGAGACAGATGCTCCGGTGGCGCAGCTGAATATATCCCCCCCCCCCCCCCCCCCCCGTCAGCCTGCCTCATCATCCCACTGACCCAGCAACTCCCCTGCTTCTAGCAAGGTATGCTGCTGAAAAAACAAACTACATAAATAAAATATATAGAAAAAAGGGGAAGTTATAGGGTAGCGTGGAGAGAACCCCCGGTCCATCCAACAGACCACCATGCAAAACCTGCGGTTGGGGATCCTTTTGAAAACCTCCAGCTCCTGGGGCGTCTGCCTAAAAAAAAAAAAACTGGAAGACATCCCGATGTGCCACATGGACCCAGATGCTGTTGAGGCGCTGTTGGTGGTAAAGTGCCCCGCTTCCAGGGAAAGCTTGGAAGGAAGAAAGAAAATAAATGCAAAAAATAAATCCAAGACATCTTCGCAGTCCCAGTCCAACTGCAAGAATGAAACTGGATATGGGAAGGCAGCCAGAGGTATATGTATATATAGGACTGGGAGGGGCCAAACCTTTTTATCTTGCAGTCCCGCCCTTTGGTTGAGCATTAACTCATTTGTGTCTAATTTTGACGGCCTGGAGCGGAATATGAGAAAAACGAGCAGATATGCTACAATACCTATCTGATGGGCCAGTATCTTTGTGAAAATCCAAGGAGCCGATGAAAGACCGAAAGGCATTGCTCGGAACTGCCAGTGACGGACAACCCTGTCTATCTTTACAGCAAACCTCAGATACATTCTGTGTAAAGGGAAGATTGGGATGTGAAGGTAGGCGTCGTGGAGGTCTATTGAGATCATATAGACGTTTTGAAACAATGTCCCTCAGGTTACTTGATGCTCAGGTTTAACCTCTTTAAATTGAGGATCAACCGGAAGTCTGACAGCTTCCGTACCAAGAAGACATGGGAGTAAAAGCCTGTCTTTCTCAGGTACCAGGGCACTTCTTCTATCCCCCCGCTTTTTCCTTTAGTTGAGAAATCACTAAGAGTAAGGCTTGTGACTTTAGAGAGTCCTTGGGACAAATGGTCATGATGAAAAATTCTTGGGTTCTCATAGGAAACACCAGACGATAACCCTCCTGAATAATTTAAAGTACGAAAGGGTTTTCAGAGATTTTCTGCCAGGCAGGGGTAACAAACAGAAGTCTTGCCCCTACGGGAACTGATTTGGCAGTTGAGGAGATTTGAACAATTCATTTTTTTTTTAATGCATAGATTGTCATTGTATGCTTGCGCACATAGGAATTCGACCTCCGCATTTAACCCATCCGTGCAGTGAGTGTACACATGCCTGGAGCAGTGGGCTGCCCTAATTACGGCACCCAGGGAGCAGCTGTGGTGTTAGGTGCCTTGCTCAAGAGCACTTCAGTCATGTCCCAGGACCGGGATTTGAACCTGCCACCCTCCAGTCACAAGTACGCTCCCCTTACCTCTAGGCCACAAACTATAAACCATAAACGTTGAAGTACGGCATTGCTATGCCGCAAGAAGGGTAGAAATGGCGAACCAGGGGGTTTCACGCACTACCTTCCCCCCCAGCATGCGCAAGCGTGACAACTGTGGCCTGCTAGCTCACTTACACCCCCATCGCTGATGGACATGCCAGCTGTGTGACCACCTTGGGTGGGGGGGTGAAAGACAATAGAAAGCAGGGGCAAATTTTGCTGCAGGAAATGGAGGATAGGGCCATGAGACAGACTTCAGACAGGCTCCTTGCCACTTTATAGCCATTGCCTGGACTGGCCTCTTTAAAGCGGAACAAAACCCACCAGCAGTCGGTCTGGAATCTAAGATGGCTGTCTGTCTCCTAGGGCATTTGGAATTGGGACAGCCCGCTGTGTGAAACCTCCCAGGGTGCCAGTAATAACTCACCTTTCCCAGCTACAATGCCACATGTGCAGACTCTCATCCAGTGGGAGTCGTTTGATTGTTTACAATGGGGAGCACACTCTGCCCCATCCCAGGTGGCATGTGCATACTCCCTACCCGAATGGCTGGGGCGGGAGCAGTCGGGGATACGGCAGCACCGCTACTCATTAAAGGCAATCAGGGGATGTAAACACAGCAAAGCGCTGTGACTGGACAATAGCTCATGCATGCGACTAGAGGAGAGTTTTGTTGGGCAAGCTGGAGGGGGATCCAAACACTGAATAGGGATTCCCTGGGGGCACAGGACAAAACCCACTAAAGTGAAATTCCCAGGTTTTCTTCCGCCTCAATTTTCGATATTTGTCAGGTTTTGAATAAGGACCAGCTCAAAAAAGGGGGAAATTCCATATTGGGGCTTTAATGTAAATCATATAAAAGGGCATCTGTACCTTTTGTTTTTTTTTGTTTTTTTTTAATAATATATATTTGAGTTTTGCATAGACAGGAAAAGATAGTAAAGAAACAGCATAAGAATACAATACAGCCATATAAACATAGGGTATAAATTGAAAGTGACCATAGAAAATTTTGAGCTATCGAAAATGTCGAGAATATCATCAATATAAAAAAAAAAAAATCAGCAATATCGAAAATATTGGACATCAGGGCCACCACAACGCTACAAGGTCAACCCATTTATCGTTCTCCATTTACTATTTATATGGGGGTCCCGGTGTATATCCATAGCTCCAACTTCAGGGGATGAGGGAGGAGGAAACCAACCCCACGGCCTGGGGGCACCTGTACCTTTGGGGAATTTTTCAACATACGTCTCTTTGCCTACAGTCAGGGCAAAACACAAGCCAAGCTAGTAAACAATGGCCAGCGCAGCCGGGATAAGAATGGAGGGTTCACAAGTAAGACTGTGGAAAACCTCCAACCGCAAGCCAATAACTCCCTTCCGTGGCTTGGCAGGAAGAGCGAGGGATTTTTAGGGCTAGGGGGAGCTCCCGGCTCCGCTCTCAGATTGCACAGAGTCTGCTGAAGACACCAAGAAGCAGGAGGGGGGCTCCAGCTCTGAAGCAGCTTGGCTCGGGAACAAGAGGAGCTGCAGGAAATTAAACAATTGCCAGAGAGCAAGAGAGACGCAAGAAAACACACAGAGAGACACCGAGGTGGCTGCACGGATGTCACAGGGATTTCTTGTTTGTTATGGTTACAGGGAGAAGCCGCCTGTTAAAGGGCCGCAAATGTCTGATGCATTACCTCACTTCCTGTCTGAGCCTCCCCGGGAAGCCCATCAGAATATCAACACATGGGCTGCAAGCCAGGCCCCGGGCAGCAGCCAGCCAGTTATAAGATTCAAAGCAGCCTCAGGAACAAAAACACAGCTAAAAAAGGAGATCCGTATAATGCAGTATAAATCCACAAAAACATTCTGCACGGCAAGAGGAGGAATACGCACGGTCATGTTTGGAGGTTATTAGGGGATTAAAAAGATCTACAAGACCTTAATTTAAAAATCTAAAAGGATTCCAGGGCTATTTTTTTTCTTATTATTTATACATACAATAGGTTTTAGGTCTAAAAAATACAATTCTGTGATTACTCACCTGTAGAATTGTTATTATGAGTATACAGTACGTCCTGCTCCAGAGAAGATTCTTTACTCTTGGGGTATTACTCCGCCAGATGGCGCTGGACTGCAGAGACCGCGAAATTGGCTCCTCCCGGCCCCTCAAATACCCGGGACCTCCCACAAATCCCCAGTATTGAAAAGCAGTTAACAAGAAGCCGGGAGAATGATAACAGAACCAACTAGTAAGTATCAAACAATGATAACAATCGCCATACAGGGGATCCAAGGATAATGAACCAAGGGTGGGGTGGAGCAGGACGTACTGTATACTCATAATAACAATTCTACAGGTGAGTAATCACAGAATTGTATTATTCTTAGTATACAGTACATCCTGCTCCAGAAGAAGATTCTTTACTCTTGGGACATCCAATAGCAGTGTCCATAAAGTAGGGTGGGATCCCCAAAAGGTAACAGCAGACAGGTCAGACCACTGCCGCCTGCAGAACCTTGCGGCCAAAAGCAGCTGAGGCCCTAACATCAACCTTGTAAAACTTTGAAAAGGTATGAACAGAAGACCAAATAGCGGTCTTGCAAACTTGTTCAACAGAAGCTCGGTGCTGAAAAGCCCAAGAGGCCCCAATAGCACGAGTAGAATGAGCAGTAAGGTGGAAGGGAGGATTTTACCCTTAGCAGTGTAGGCCTGAATCACAGCCCGACGGATCCATTTGCCGATAGTAGATTTAGCAGGAGCCAGACCCTTCCTAGGACCAAAAGGGACCACAGAGCATCAGTTTTTCTGAAAGGTGCAGTAGCCACCAGATAGTACTTCAGACTCCTAACCACAACCAAGGAATGCAAAACCCTCTTAGTGTTACTAGGATTAGGGCACAAGGAAGGAAGAACAATGTCCTGAATCAGATGAAAGGCAGACGCAACCTTAGGCAGTAAATCTGGCTTAAAGCGAAACGCCACCTTGTCCTGGTGTCTCTCAAAGTAGGGGGCCTGGATGGAAAGCGCCGCCAACTCAGACACATGCCTAAAAAGTGATAGCCACCAAAAAGACAACCTTGAGAGTAAGAATGGCCAAAGCAGCCTCCTGCACAGGTTCAAAGGGAGCACCCTGCAAGGCAGACAGGACCAAGTTCAAATCCCAGACAGGCAACATAGGCTTACGTGGAGGACGCACATGAGTAACCCCCTGGAAAAAGGTCCTGATCAGAGAATGCTGAGCAAAAGATCTCTGGAAGAAAACAGCCAGGGCAGAGACATGACCCTTCAGAGTACTGAACTGAAGTCTGAACAGAGTTGAATAGAGAACACGCGACAGGGAAGAGACCTAGACTCACACCAGTCAATGTAGGCACGCCAAACCCTATAGTAAATAGAAGAAGGACTTCTTCCTTGCCCTTATGGTATCAACAACAGAGGCAGACAGCCCCTTCTCCATTAAGATGGAGGTTTCAGCAGCCAGGCCGTCAAAGCCAGCGCCCTTGGAACTGTAGGGACTTCCAGAAGCCCCCCCATCCTGTCAGACTAGCATCCATGGTGACCGTCTCCCAGCAGGGGGCCAGAAAGGATCTGCCCGCCAACAGGTTCCTGGAGTCCAGCCACCTCGAGAGGGACTGCCTGGCTAGGGGGGACAGAACAAGGACCATACTGACAAGAGGTGGAGTTGCAGAGGCCTCATGTGAAACTGGGCATAAGGAACCGCCTCGAAGCACAACACCATAAGGCCCACCAGCTGCATTCCCTGCCTGATGGAGGGATGAGGGCAAGATAGCAGGAACTGAACCTGCGCTAGCAGACTGTCCACCTTCTGCTGAGGAAAAAAAAATCCTTGCCTGAACTGTATCCAGATTAATTCCCAGGAAGGGTGTCACCAAGGAGGGAGACAGGGAAGACTTGGGATGGTTGATCACCCAGCCAAATGACTCCAGAGTGGACACTACTAGCTGAGTATCCAGCTCTGCCTGTTGGAGGGACTGAGAAGTGATGAGAATGTCGTCAAATAGGGCAGCACGTGAATGCCCTGAGACCTGAGCAGAGCCATCCCTCCTGCCAGCACCTTGGTGAACACTCTGGGAGCTGAAGTGAGACCGAAGGGCAATGCCACAAATTGGTAGTGCTGATCCTCCAGAGCAAACCTGAGGCATTTTTGATGACCTGGAAAAACAGGAATATGAAGGTAAGCATCCTTGATGTCCACAGAGGTCATGAAGTCCCCTGGACGCAGGCAACTGATAGCAGAGCGCAAAGTTTCCATGCGAAAGCGCCTGCACCTGAGGATCTTCAAGTCCAGGATGGGCCTGACTGACCCATCTCTTTTGGGCACGGTGAAAAGGTTGGAATAGAACCCCTTGCCCCTTTTCTCGTAGGGGGACCTGACAGATGACCCCCAGCTCCAGAAGGCTTTGCACCACCAGAATCAGAGCCTGAGCTGACAAGGGGTCCTGAGACATCCGAGATCTGATAAATCTTGGGGGCGGCCAGGCAGCTAACTATCTTGTAACCGGAGGACACTACCTCCTGAATCCACCGGTCTGAGACATGAAGCCTCCAGACGTGAGCAAAGTGCTGACGCCGTCCCCCCACCCGGATGGGTGAGGGCGCCCCTTCATGCCTGAGGGGGCTTGGAGGCCCAGGATGAGCCAGGGCGTCCACGTCCTCTGCCCCTACCCCAGAAATCTCCTCGGGCCCCAGTAAAGGAGCCCCCCTCCCCTGCCTGGATCTACGGTAGGGGGAAGAAAAGGAGCCTGGGCCCTGAAAGGGCCGAGACTGCCTCCTGCGCTGGGGTAACCTGCCTCCCTTAGCAAACAGGTCCAGGCGGTCCCCAAATAGGTGCAGCCCTTTGAAGGGAAAACCAGTGAGAGCCTTTTTGGCAGCGCTGTCAGCTGCCCACTGGCGCAGCCAAACCGAGCGGCGTATAGCCACCACCAAGGCAGAGGCTCTGACACACATCCTAATGGTATCATCCAAGGCAGAGAGGACATAAGCAACAAATACCTCACAACGAGAGAGTGCATTAAACTCTTCACTAGACACATCATCAGGAGCACCATCTAAGACACTTCTAAGCAGGGTCCTAATAGCCACAGCTGTAATGGTAGAGGCACAAACTGGGCACAGCACCGTCCCCACACAGGCAAAGGCATGGGATGCCAGCTGATCAATCCGCCGGTCCTCATTATCCCTCAGTGTAGTAGAATCAGGGGAATGCATGACAGAGGCGTTAGACAAACTCAGGATTGGGGCATCCACCTCTGGAGGGGATGACCAATGCTTTATCACATCAGCAGGAAAGGGATACCTCCTATCCCAACTCTTAGGGACTCGGGGGAGCCTGCTTAGACGCTCCCATTCCTTGAGCACGAGATTATTAAAATGGAACAACTTGGCTTAACAATATGGAACAATTCCCCCCTGCTGCTTAGGAGCCGCGACCGGGGGAGAGATAGACAGTACCTCAAAAATCTGAGCCAAAAGCCCATCAGTATCATCTGGGGCTCAGGGATCAGAGCCAGAATAATCATGACCCCTGGGCCTCTCATCAAATGACTCCGAGTCAGAGAACAGTTCCCCTTCTTCCAAGGAGCTATAACTCGACAGTTCAAAAAACTCTTCAGCCTCCATAGGGAAAAGAGTGACATCAGGCGTCAAATGACTCCTCTTGGCAGAGGCCTTACGCTCCATGGTATTAGCAAGCAACTTTTCAACACTGGCCAGTCTGGAAGACACATCAGGCTGAGACTCCCCACTGGTATGCAGCTCAATGGGAGTCAGATTTAAGCTTGGGGGAGTAGGTGAAGCGATACGTGGCGCAGGCCCAGCTACTGGTAAACCAGGTTGTAGCGCAAGCACCTGCTGGGCAAAAGGTACACAAACCCGCACATTGTCAGCACTTGTAGGGGACTTCCCACACGCTACACACAGCTGGGCTTGTCCCGAAGGAACCCCGAGCACATTATCCTGAGATGCCTCCACATGGTGATTATAGCGGCACAATAGGCCGATAGGGATTCACGCTATAAAAGCAACCCAGGATGCCCCAATAGCCCGCTAGTGGTGTGGGAGTAATTAGCACACTAGGCCTCACAAAGTTTAAAAACTAAATAGAGGGGGCAGGGCCGGGAGAAACCAATGGAGTTTGACCCGCCTGCAAGACATAAGCGAAAAGAAACCCATAAGCGACATGCATACGTGACATAGGGTAAATAAAAACCGCCGTCGAGGGCACTCACGGACCACGGTAGGTAGGCACCAGCCACGCAGCAGGAAGAATCCAGAAGAAATGGCGCAGAGTATACCTCGAGGGGCGGGTCGCGGAGACAGTGATGCGGAACGCTCCATCCGTAGGCCCCCCCCCCCAAAGAGCGCGAAGCCGCACACGCGACAAGCAACCAATGATGGCGCAGCAGCGCCTGGGGTAATGCCGCCGCCAACCGCGGAACTCAGTGGAAGCGCGCGCGGCGGCGGCATATTCAAACCGCAACCAAGCACACCAACCAAGTGAAAGCACAAACACACTCCCCCCCCCCCCCCCCCCCCCCCGAGAACTACAAGGGAGAGCAAGGGAGGGCAGCGGCCACTTAACGTAGGGCCCACCGATAGTCAGGGGCAAAGGGCAATAGCGCGGGAGGGGCATCCCATAGAGGCTCACCATATGCCTATACCGCCTACCCTTTGGTGGGGGACTGCGGTGGAGCAACGCTCCTAAGCGCCTGACAGCGGTGCTGCCTACCATCACCAGCGCAGCCAAAGCTGGGAGGCACATTAACAATGGAACGGGTGGGAATAGTCCTACAGGGCCGCAGGCCAATAGCCCCGCTCACCTGCGAGGAGAGCCATCTTCTTGTCCTTCGCAGTCCAGACTGCAGAGAAAATCTGGGGATTTGTGGGAGGTCCTGGGTATTTGAGGGGCCGGGAGGAGCCAATTTCACGGTCTCTGCAGTCCAGCGCCATCTGGTGGAGTAATACCCAAGAGTAAAGAATCTTCTCTGGAGCAGGACGTACTATATACTAAGAAAACACACTTTTTTATATATAAAAAAAATACAGCTAGACAGAGATAGCTAGACATATAGATATAGAGATAGCTAGACATATAGATATAGAGATAGCTAGACATATAGATATAGAGATAGCTAGACATGTAGATATAGAGATAGCTAGACATGTAGATATAGAGATAGCTAGACATGTAGATATAGAGATAGCTAGACATGTAGATATAGAGATAGCTAGAGATATAGAGATAGCTAGACATATAGATAGCTAGACATATAGCGACAGAGATAGCGAGACATATAGATATAGAGATAGCGAGACATATAGATATAGAGATAGCGAGACATATAGATAGCTAGATAAAATCCCCCCCAACACAAATCCACAATAGACAGCAGGTACTGCTGGGTTCAGTGGGTCTGTACGCATTACACAGGGAGAGACACAAAACAATCACAAAGCATCCGTGTGCTCTAGAGATAGAATAGTTTGCCAGCAGGTTGGACAACATTGTTCTCAGCACTAAAGAGCAGAGCTAGAATAAGCTCTATACATCTGCTGCAACAATGAAAGCGTGTTAGCCCACATTGGGGAGGGGGGGGGGGGGGTCATTGCACAGCTGCAGTGAGGTCACCTGTCTATCACATGACTCCAGGACAGACAGGGACAGGAGGCTTTTACTGGCAGCAGGTGGAGGGTTGTAAGGACCGAAGATCTAAGTATCCAAAACAGTCACTGTTGCTTGGCCCTACATGGTATGTTCTGCAGTGTATATACAGAGCGTGTGCCTATACGGGCCTCACTCAGCATCCCCCGTCGCCCCATCCGGGGGCAAGGAACAAAACCCAGGATAATCAAATATACAACTCTGAAGTACTCACCTGTAGAGTTGGTATTATACGCATACAGCACGTCCTGCTCCAGTAGTAGTAATAACGTGGGTAATCCTCTGCCTCCGGCGCCGTGCACTGCAGAACATGTAGAAAACAAGCTCCTCTCGGCCCTACATATACCGAGGGACCTCCCACAAATCCCCAGCATTGAAAAGCAGCGAGAAAGAGAGGCCAGGAGAAAACCACCCAAAACTGGCAAAATTATCAAAGATAACAATCACCAACAGGGGATACAGAACAAGGTGAAAACAGGGTGGGGTGGAGCAGGACGTGCTGTATGCGTATAATACCAACTCTGCAGGTGAGTACTTCACAGAGTTGTATTATTATAAGCATACAGCACGTCCTGCTCCAGTAGTAGTAATAACATGTGGGACATCCAATAGCAGTGTCCATAAAGAAGGGTGGGATCCCCAACAGAAGGCAACAGCAAGCAGAATCTTGCGGCCAAACACAGCGTCAGCTGAGGCCAGAACATCAACCTTGTAAAACTTTGTAAAGGTATGTACAGAAGACCAAGTAGCAGCCTTGCAAACTTGCTCCACAGAGGCCTGGTGCTGAAAAGCCCAAGAAGCCCCAACAGCTCTAGTAGAATGAGCAGTAAGACGAAGGGGGGGGGGGGGAGCCTTCCCCTTAGCAGTATAGGCTTGAACAACAGCCTGACGAATCCATTTACTGATGGTAGACTTGGCGGGAGCCAAACCCTTCCTAGGCCCATGAGGCACAACGAAGAGAGCATCCGTCTTTCTAAAGGCCTGCGTGGTAACCAGGTAAGACTTGACACACCTGACCACATCCAAGGAAAGCAAAACCCTTTCCTTAGGGTTACTAGGATTAGGGCACAAGGAAGGAAGTACAATATCTTGATTCAAATGAAATGCAGACACAACCTTAGGCAGGAAGTCTGGCTTGAAGCGAAACACCACCTTATCCCGGTGTCTCTCAAAGTAGGGAGGCTGAATAGACAAAGCAGCCAACTAAGATACACATCTGACCGAAGTGATGGCTACCAGGAAGGACAACCTTGAGCGTGAGCACAGCTAGAGTCAATGTAAGCACGCCATACTCTATAACAGATGGCAGCAGAAGTCTTCTTCCTGGCTTGCACCATAGTAGCCACAACAGATACAGACAAACCCTTTTCCATCAAGATGGAGGTTTCAATAGCCAAGCCGTCAAAGCCAGCGTTAGTAAATTGGGATGGCGTAGAGACCCTCGAATCAGAAGGTCTGGCAACCTTGGCAGATCGTACTGATCTACTGCCATTTGAACCATGTCCGCGAACCACACTCTTCTTGGCCACCTTGGGGCCACCAGAATCGCGGGTACCCCTTCCAGAGCGATCTTGCGCAGCACTCTGCCCAGAAGGGGAATTGGTGGAAACACATACAGGAGCCGAAACTCCTTCCAAGACATTGACAGGGCATCCGTGGCCAGAGCCAGAGGATCCTGAGACAGGGATACAAAGCTCGGTAGCTTGTGATTGTGACGTGACGCAAAGAGATCCACGTCCGGCACACCCCAACGGTGACACAGTGACTGAAATACCCTGTCGCAGAGGGACCATTCCCCCTGACGGGACGACCCCCTGCTCAGAGCATCTGCTAGCAGATTCTCCGTCCCCGGAATGTAGACAGCCGATATGCATTGTACATTGGTCTCTGCCCAAGTTAGAATCAGAGACACCTCCTGGAGAGCACCCTTGCTCCGGGTTCCTCCCTGATGATTGATGTAGGCTACAGCCGTCCTGTTGTCTGAGCGTACCTGAACCGCTAGACCCTTCGGGTGCTGGGTCAATCGTTCCAGCACCAATCGGACCGCCCTGAGTTCCAGGACATTGATAGGAAGATGGGCCACCTGAGGGCCCCACCTCCCCTGGAAGCGCAGAGACTTCCAGAATCCCCCCTAGCCCGAAAGACTGGCATCCGTTGTGACCGTCTCCCAGGAGGGAGCCAGGAAGGATCTGCCCCTTGTCAAATTCCTGTGGTCCAACCACCATGCAAGGGAGTGTCTGACCGAGGGGGGAATCACCCAGCTGTCGTCCAGAGATGCTGGGTCTTTGTTCCATACTGACAGAAGGTGAAGCTGCAGGGTTCTCAAATGGAACTCTGCAAAGGGCACCGCCTCGAAGCTTGCCACCATCGAGCCCACCAACTGCATTCCCTGCCGGATGGAGGGATGAGGGTTCGCGAGCAGGGATCTCGCCTGGGTTATCAGAGCTTCCACCTTCTGCGGAGGAAGGAATATCCTTGACTGAACCGAGTCTAGAATAATCCCCAGAAATGGGGTCACTGAGGAGGGGGACAGAGAGGACTTTGGGTAATTGATCACCCCGCCGAAGGACTCCAGGGTGGACACCACCAACCGAGTGTCCAGCTCTGCCTGCCGCAGAGACAGAGGTGATGAGAATATCGTCCAGGTAGGGCAACACGCGTATGCCCTTTAGCCTTAAGAGAGACATCACCCCTGCCAGCACCTTGGTGAACCCTGGGAGCCGACGTAAGGTCGAATGGTAGGGCCATGAACTGATAATGCTGATCCAACAGTGCAAATCTGAGGAACCTTTGGTGCCCTGAGAACACCGGCACGTGCAGGTAAGCGTCCTTGATGTCCACAGATGTCATGAAGTCCCCTGGACGCAGCGAGGCAATGGCCGAGTGCAGAGTCTCCATACGAAAATGCCTGCTTCTGACAAACTTGTTTAGGATTTTCAAATCCAGAATGGGTCTGACTGACCCGTCCTTTGGGGAAAAGATCGCCCTAGGGAAAAGATCGCCCATGAGGGCACTTACAGTCTGCGAGGGGAGGACCGTCTTCACCACGCGCACGCGAGAAGGAAATGTCGCCCAGCGAACCTCGAAGGGCGGGCCAGAGCGGGCGATGACCCGGAACGCGCCAGACCGAACCACGCCTCCCCCCCGGAGAGCGCGAAGCTAGAAGTCGCGCAGCCAATCAGGAGAGAATGGTAGATACGTCAGCATCACTTCAGAGAAGAAGTCTGACGAAGTGAGTAAGGAGATTTGAAAAACGCCGTAGCTTCCCCAAACAGTGCTGCTGTATGCGCCTAGAGCACAGCAGCAGGTCAGTTGAAAAATAAGAAAGTGAAACGCGCTCTGACACCCGGTAGCGGTAAAGCGTCTATAGTGTACTTAGGGCAAGGAGTAGGCCATCAAACACACAGCCCCCCCCTCTTTTTCCCCCCACTAACGGGGGAATCTGGGAAGGAAGGTGACCCGAATAGAGGGTTCACCGTTAGATGGGACATGGGGGCACTAGTGCGGGAGGGGCATCCACTGAAGGCTCACCATTCGCCTTAACCACCTACCCTATTGCGGTGGAGACTAGCTCCGTAAGCACACTAGGTGCTGCCTACCTTCACCCGACCAACGCAGCCCAGGCTGTGAGGCATATTCTTAACAAGGACGGGTGGAAATAGTCCTGCAGGGCCTCGGGCTGTCAAGCCCCGCTCGCCTGCGAGAGCGTGATACTTCATGTCTTCGCAGTTCCAGCACTGCAGAGAAATCTGGGGATTTGTGGGAGGTCCCTCGGTATATGAAGGGCCGGGAGGAGCTTGTTTTCTGCATGTCTGCAGTGCACGGCGCCGGAGGACTACCCACATGTTATTACTACTACTGGAGCAGGACGTGCTGTATGCTTAGAATAAGGAAGTATCTTCTGACTGTCGCTCTGCATTCTGGGATTGCTGTCCTTTTACTGACCCCAGCTCTGCTCTGTCTGTGCAAAGCACAGCTATAACCCCGCTCTGCTCTCCTCAATAGGTGATGTTTCTGATGCAAGATGGCAGCGCCCGTATCCTAGATTCCTGAACAGTTGCAGCCCGGTGGGGGAAAAAAAAAATAAGTGACTAAAACCTTAAAATTTAATTTTAGATGCTGGAGAATAGTTTAAGGGTTTGGTCTTTTCATTAAATCATGCTGAAGGTTCGGTTGAAGGATTGAGGTCTATGTCAGGACATTACACAAAAAACAAAAGAGCGATGAGCAGCCATCTTTTCTCTGCCCAATCGCGGATATGTCCCACACAGTTGCACTGGGTGGGAGATAGGTCCAACCCTCAGTGCTGGGAAAAAAAAAAAAAAGGAGGAAGAAGGAAGAGGAAGAAAGAAGACGAAAGAAAGAAGGAGAGAAAGAAGAAAAGAAAGAAAGAAAGAAGAAGAGGAAAGAAGAGGGAGAAGGAGAAAAAGGAAAGAAGAGGGAGAAGGAGAAGAGGAGGAGGAAGAGGGAGAACGTCATCAAAAATCCAGGGGCTGAATCTCAGCAACCTCTTTATTTAGCTGCACAGCAGGATGAATCCTCCCGCACGACAGGAAAATAATGATTTGTATTTACACTAATCCTGCTGAATCTCTTTAAAGTGGACCAACACCCTGAGGTGATCGGCCCGGGAATCTATAAGATTCCCGGGCCGATCACCTCACACACCGCGGGACATCCGAGATCGTGATGTCCCGCGGGGTGTAAACCCCCCAAAAACCTTACCTCTCCAGCCGCTGCTTCCGCCGCCTCACTCGCGCTCCTCTAGACGTGCGCGCGCCGGCCGTCTCAGAATGGCCGGCGCGGGCGCGCACACGTCAAGAGTGACGCGCGGGAGGCGCCGACGGGCAAGCTGCTTGTACGTCGCTGTCAATCAGCTTGTCCGTCGGCGCCGATTGGACGGCGCGGCCACGTGGGAGCGGGGAGAGGTGAGTTTTGGGGGCTTTCTGGGGGGTTTCACACAGCGGGGCACCCCCGATCGGGGTGCCCCGGAGAAATGGACCAATACCCAGGATAGTCAAAATCCTGGGTGTTGGTCCACTTTAATTAAAAGGGATGTGCAGGTTAACAAACAAGAAAGGGTATTTACCTTTTGTCCTGCGCCGCTGATGAGTGCAGGTCCAGGGATCAGGAACTCACCTGATCGCAGGATCCATACTCCCGCCACATCCTGCGCCATTCAGAGACTGACCATGGGACAGGTTTGATGGTGGATCGGAATCACGACTCGCCATCAATAACAGCCGCACTGCCACACCCTCTCCACTCATCACAGTGGAGGTAGTAGGCCGAGGTCCGACACACCCCCTCTCCATTGCAGTGAATGAAGAGGGCATGGTCACACCCGCTGAGACCGATGGTGGGGGCATGGCACGGAAGTACCTAGAAAATGGAGTTTGAGGCTCCGGACCGGGCAAAAATCACAGACCGAGGGCTCAATCAAGCAAGTTCCTGATCGACCAACCTGCATCTATCAGCCGCGCAGGGCAAAAAGGTAAGTACCCTTTTGTTTTATTCATTAGCCTGTTAAATAACTATAAATACTTGTCACTTGACCATTGATTACTGATTGCATGTGTAGCGATAACCTTTATCGCCGGAGGGCTTCCCCGCCAGAGACGTCCTTTTCCCAATGGTGAGAGGTGCTGCAGGAGTCCCAGAGTAGTCTGTGAGGAAACAGGAACAGCCCTTACAAGGGCTAGTGAATTGTAATATAGCGTTTCCCCCAATAAGAGACAGAACTCAGTATTGAGGGTGAAGGTGAAGTGACTTTATTAGTGCCACTCTAGGCCTTATATACACAAGTCTCCATGCAAGGTGGACCTGATGGAGAACTGCATGACACACACACCGACCAATAGCAGCAGGGCACACCATCCCTCAACTCTGCCGGTAACACAATCAGTATAACAATAGCAGTCTGTAATACAATCAGAACAATGCCATTGTCTGTGACGTAATCAATCAACACAATGGCAATCTGTAACAATCAATCAGAACAATGAATAACGTAATCAAACACAATGGCAGTCTGTACATGCTTAAGAAAAGGAAAGTAATGAACCTGTGTAAAGTCCAAAGGGCAGAGAGTCTGTCACAGCATGGCTTGCGTTATATTTTATTTTACTTTGTTTTCACTAAACCTCCTGGTGTACATGTCAATTTGTAACCCGGAACAACACGTTTTGTCACAAAAATGTGTGTTTGTAGCGGGCGGGGGGGGGGGGGGGGGGGGGGTATTTTGATTGCCAATGCCCGTATTGCCCCTGCTAAATCGGAGAAATCATACCTTTCTCCTCTGCCCCCTTGCGAAATTGGCGGCGATTGGCCACAGCAGTCATGTGGTTGCCGGCAGCCAGATACCGTGAAGGAGTCAGCAGACCACATGATTGCAGCGGCCAATCACAGTGTTAGATTTAAAATTGTGCAAGCAAAACAAAACCCGGGATTTTGACTATCCCAGGTTTTGTTCCTTGCCCCGGGGGCATAATCATTTGGGATGCCTCACTGTGTGAAACCCCCCCAGGCAAGAGGGATGCACACCCCCTCATGTTTGGTTATAAGGGGATTCAAAAGATCCACAAGACCTTGATTTAAAAAGGGGAACAAACCCAGCTGGGGTGAACCTGCAATCTAAAAGATTCCAGGGCTGGCCACTGGCCTTTCCCCGGGGTATCCCAGATCAGTGTGTGAAATACCCCCAAGGGCACTGCAGCACTTGCCTCTTCCTGACGTTTCCTTGCCGATATAAACAAGGGCGGCCGCCTCCCCGCTCATCTGGGCTGTGCATGTGCTCCCGGGCCCAACCATTCAGATGAGGGTGGGTGGGTAGAAGTGTGCGCGCTGCTGGGGATGCACCCACTTGTGCTCCCCATTGCAGAACATCACAGCTCTTTCCGGAGGCCAGCGGCCGGCCCTGGAATCTTAAAAATCTAAAAAAATACAATTATGTGCTTACTCACCTGTAGAATTGGTATTGTAAGTATACAGCACGTCCTGTTCCAGAATATTCCTTACTCATGGGTTATACATCCACAAGATGGCGCTGGACTGCAGAAAACAGCTCGTGGCTCCTCCCTGCCCTATATAAGTCAGGGACCTCCCACAAAATCCCCAGTATTTACAAGCAGTTAACAAGAAGCCGGGAGAACAATAACGTCAAAAAATTCACATATGAACAATCACCAGAGGTAGCTAAGAATAACAAAAAGGGTGGGGTGGAGCAGGACGTGCTGTATACATATAATACCAATTCTACAGGTGAGAAATTTCAGAATTGTATTATTCTAAGTATACAGCACGTCCTGTTCCAGAATATTCCTTACTCATGGGACATCCAATAGCAGTGTCCGTAAGGTAGGGTGGGATCCCCAAAAGTAACAGCAGACAGTTTAAACCACTGCCGCCTGCAGAACCTTGCGGCCAAAAGCAGCATCAGCTGAGGCCCTAACATCAACAGAAGACCAAGTGGCGGCCTTGCAAACTTGTTCAACAGAAGCTTGGTGCTGAAAAGCCCAAGAGGCACCAATAGCACGTGTAGAATGAGCAGTAAGGCGGAAGGGAGGCTCCTTCCCCTTCGAGTAGGCCTGTATCACAGCCTGACGGATCCACTTGCCGATAGTGGACTTAGCCGGAGCCAGACCTTTCTTAGGTCCAGACGGGAACACAAAGAGCATCAGTAGCCACCAAATAGAACTTCAGAGTTCTGACCACATCCAGAGAATGTAAAAACTAGGATTAGGGCATAGAGAAGGCAAAACAATGTCCTGATTGAGATGAAAAGCAGACACAACCTTAGGCAGAAAATCTGGCTTAAAACTAAAAACCACCTTGTCCTGGTGTCTCTCAAAGTAAGGAGGTTTGATGGAAAGCGCCGCCAACTCAGAAACACGCTTAACAGAAGTGATAGCCACCAAAAAGGCTACCTTAACCGTAAGAATGGACAAAGGGGCCTCACGCAAAGGCTCAAAGGGAGACCCTTGTAATGCAGATAAGACCAAGTTCAGATCCCAGACTGGTAACATAGGCTTACGTGGCGGACGCACGTGAGTAACCCCCTGGAAGAAGGTCTTGACCAGATGATGATGAGCAAACGATCTTTGGAAGAATATGGCCAAAGCAGAAACATGACCTTTGAGGGTACTAAGCTGAAGACCCAAATCCAAACCATGTTGCAAAAATTCCAGAATCCTGGGGATAGAAAACATCCAACATGGAAGCGACTTAGATTCACACCAGCCAATGTAAGCATGCCATACCCTATAGTAGATAGATGACGAGGACTGCTTCCTAGCCCGAATCATAGTATTAACTACAGAGGCAGGCAGCCCCTTCTCCATCAGGATGGAGGTTTCAGCAGCCAGGCTGTCAAAGCCAGCGTTTGTAAATTGGGATGGCGTAGCTGCCCCTGAGTGAGTAGGTCTGGATCCTTGGGCAGGGTATACTGATCTACTGCCAACTGCACGACGTCTGCGAACCAGACCCTTCTGTGCCAACAGGGGGCCACCAGAATGGCTTCCTGAGCAATCCTGCGCAACACCCTGCCCAGCAGAGGTAAAGGAGGAAACACAGAGAAGCTGAAAGCTCTTCCAAGACATTGCTAGAGCATCCGTGGCCAAGGCCAGAGGGTCCTGTGACAGAGAGACAAAGACTGGAAGCTTGTGATTGTGACCGGATGCAAACAGATCCACATCTGGCTGATCCCAACGGTGGCACAGGGAGTGAAACACCCTGCTGCTGAGGGACCATTCTCCCAGATGAGAAGTCCCCCTGCTGAGGGAGTCTGCCCCCAGATTCTCCACCCCCGGGATGTACACGGCTGAGATGCAGGGAACATTCTCCTCCGCCCAAGACAGTATCAGGAACACTTCCTTGAGGGCCCTCTTGCTCCGGCTCCCTCCCTGATGATTAATGTAGGCAATCGCCGTCTGGTTGTCCGAGCGGATCTGAACAGCCCAACCCCGAAGGTGTGGAGTCAATTGGGCGAGAACCAACCTTATCGCCCTCCGTTCCAGAATGTTGATAGGGGTGTGGGCCTCCTGAGGGCCCCACTGACCCTGGAATTTCAGGGATTTCCAAAAGCCCCCCCAACCTGTCAGGCTGGCATCTGTGGTGACTGTTTCCCAGCACAGGGCCAGAAAGGATCTGCCCGCCAACAGGTTTCTTGAGTCCAGCCACCACCAGAGAGACCGTCTGGCCAGGGGGGACAGAACCAGAACCTGATCCAGGGACCGAGGGTCCCGATCCCAAACTGACAAGAGGTAAAGTTGAAGAGGTCTCATGTGAAACTGAGCTTATGGAACTGCCTCGAAGCAAGACACCATCAGGCCCACCAACTGCATCCCCTGCCGGATGGAGGGATGAGGGGGAAGACAGAAGATGCCTGGCTAGGGCCTGAAGATTCTCCACCTTCTGCTGAGGGAGAAGGATCTTGACCCAAGATGTATCCAGAGTCATTCCCAGAAAGGACCTCACCATTGACTGTGACAGGAAAGACTTGGGATGGTTGATCACCCAGCCAAGGGCCTCCAGTGTGGGCACCACGAGCTGGATATCCAGCTCGGCCTGCTGGAAGGACTGAGAAGTGATAAGAATGTTGTCTAAGTAAGGAAGGATGCGAATGCCCTGAGATCTCAGCAGAGCCATAATGTCCACCAGCACCTTGGTGAATACCGAGCCGAGGTGAGACCGAAAGGTAAGGCCACAAATTGATAGTGCTGATCCTCCAGAGCGAACCTGAGGAATCTCTGATGACCTGGAAAGATTGGTACATGAAGGTAAGCGTCTTTGATGTCTACAGAGGCCATGAAGTCGCCCGGGCGTAGCGAATTGACAGCTGAGCACAGAGTCTCCATGCAAAAGCGTCTGGATCTGACAAATTTGTTGAGACACTTTAAATCCAGGAAAGGGCTGATGGACCCGTCTTTTTTTGGGAACAATGAAAAGATTGGAATGGTATCCTTTGCCCCTTTCCCTCAAAGGCACCTGGCAGATGACCCCCAACTCCAAAAGGTTTTGGACAGCAAGGCACAGACCCTGAGCTGACAGGGGGTTTAGAGCCATCCGGGATTTGATGAATCTTGGGGGCGGCCAGGCTGCAAACTATCTTGTAACCGGAGGACACTACCTCCTGAATCCACCGGTCTGAGACGTGAAGCCTCCAGACGTGAGCAAAGAGCCGGAGCCATCCCCCCACCCGGATGGGTGAGGGCGCCCCTTCATGCCTGAGGGGGCTTTGGTGACGATTTTGGCTTGGGACCCCAGGAGAGGCCAGGACAGCCACGTCCTCTGCCCCTTCCCCAGTGATCTCATCGGACCCCAGTAAAGGAGACTCAGACAAGTTCTGGAACCACGGAAGGATGGGAGAAAGGCACCCATTCCCCAAAAGGACCAGGACGGCCTCCTATGTTGAGGTAACCTGCCACCCCTGGCAAACAAATCCAAGCGCTCCCCAAAGAGAAGCAGGCCCTTGAAAGGGAAACCAGTGAGGGCTCTTTACCAGCATTATCAGCTACCCATTGACGTAGCCAGACAGAGCGGCGTATAGCCACCAACAAGGCAGAAGTTCTACCACACATTCTAATGGCATCATCCATAGACAGAATATATGCAATAAATTCCTCACAAAGCAGTAGAGATCTATACTCTTCTCTACCCGCATCCTCAGATGCCCCGTCCAAGAGACACTTAAGCACCCCTTTAATGGCAATAGCCGTAATAGCAGAGGCACAAATCGGGAGCAGAGCCGTCCCCACACAGGCAAAGGCGTGACAGGCCAGTTGGTCCAAGCGCCGGTCCTCCCCATCCCGCAGGGTAGTAGTATCAGGAGAATGCATGACAGATGTATTGGACAACCCGAGAATGGGTGCATCCACCTCGGGAGGACATGACCAACGCTTAACAACATCAGCGGGAAAGGGATACCTCTTGTCCCAACTCTTAGGCACCCCGGGCAGCTTGTTAGGCCGTTCCTATTAAAGTGAGACTGCTCAGGGAACTCCCAGCCTGGTTGAACTGTATGAAAAAGCCCACCCCGCTGCTGCGGGGCCACTCCTGGGGGAGAAATACAAAGCACTTCAAATATGTGACTCAGCAATCTGTCAGTGTCATCAGGGGCCACGGGTCTTCCCCAAAGGGAGTCCCGAAACTACTGTAAATCTTAGAGAATTCTGAATGAGAAAATAATTCCCCCTCCTCAAGGGGGTAGGGACCTGAGAGTGAGTAAGGGCCCTCGTCCTCTACAGGGAAGAGGGAAACCGCGGGTGATAAATGCTGAAGCCTTACGCGGGGCAGACCCAGCAAGATGTTTTTCAATGCTGGCCACCCGTGCAGCTAAATCAGGTTGAGACTCCCTGCTAATATGCCCCTCGGAGGGGGTCAGATGTAAGCGTGGGGGGGTAGGCGAAGCCCAAGGGGGCGCAGTGCCAGTAACAGGCAACCCAGGCTGCATCGCAAGCACCTGCTGGGCGCAGGGTACACACACCGACATCATCACTTATAGGGGATACTTCACACACAACACATAGCCGGGCTTGTCCCGAAGGAACCCCAAGAACATTATCCCCAGAAGCCTCCATATGGTGATTACAGTGGCACAATAGGCCAATATAGGGTTAACGCTAATGATAGCAACCCGGGATGCCCCAATAGCCCGCTAGGGATGTGGGAGATAAAATGGTAATAGCCCAAAACTAAAAGGGGAAGGACCGGGAGAAACCACAGTGAGGTATACCCGCCTGAAAGACATAAGAAGACATCCCCGTAAGAATACAGTAATATATAAATATAAACACATAACAATCCACCCCGCAGGGGCACTTACGGACCGCGGTAGGTAACAGCAGACACACAGCACGAGGGAGGTAAAATGGCGTCCGCATATACCTCGAGGGGCGGGCCGCTAGAGAAGTGATGCGGAAAACATCATCCGCAGAGCGCCCACATGATCCCGCCAATGGCGGCACGGCAGAACCTGAGGTAATGTCGTTGCCGCCGTCCGCGGAGCCAAGTACAAAAGCGCGGCGGCACACATTAAGCAAGACATGCAGAATACAACAATATCAATTCTGGCACAAGCAAGTGAATATTCAGGCTGCTTGACATACCGCACACACGACGTTCCCCCGCCCCCCCCCCCCCCCAAGATCTCCAGGGAGAGCGAAGGAAGGGGGCTACTCGGTGAAACAAAATGAGATGAGGGGGCAGATACCTAAGGGGGGTAGGGATTAAAGGCTCACCACAGGCCTATACCGCCTACCCTGTCAAAGCAGGCACTACGGTCGGAGCAGCGCTCCTCAAGCACCTAACCCGGGTGCTGTCCTACCTTCACCCGAACCAGTCAGCCGAGGCTGGGAGGCAGTGGGTCCAGAACGGGTGGTAATAGTCCTGCAGGGCCGCAGGCTGGAAAGCCCCGCTCGCCTGCATATATAGAGAGCCATCTTCTATCTTCGCAGTCCAGACTGAAGATTAAAACTGGAGATTTTGTGGGAGGTCCCTGACTTATATAGGGCTGGGAGGAGCCACAAGCTGTTTTCTGCAGTCCAGCGCCATCTTGTGGATGTATAACCCAAGAGTAAATAATATTCTGCCAAAGGACGTGCTGTATACTTAGAATATCCGTTTCAGTGCCCCTGGGGCATCCCAATTCAGGGAAAAATGTCTTATGATATGAATGTGGGACCGGTAAAGGAAAAGTCCACTTTACCGGCACTCCTGTGCTGCCGATTGTCCTACTGCATCGCAAACCAATGATTTGGGATGCCCCACTGTGTGAAACCCCCGAGATCAACCATACAAACTCACATTTCCTCGGTCTTTCGGCGCATGCACAGGCTCTGGTCCAATCAGAGCCGTTTGTTGTGCATATTTAATGCTCTGCAAACGCCTCTGTTTACAGCAATTGGGAGAGAAAGCGGCTGCATCCCCAGCAGAGGGCCCGCTCCTGGCCCAGCCTATCTGAATAGCTAGGGGTGGACATGCACACAGCCCAAAATGCTGGGGATGCGGCTGCACGATATTCACACCGGCGATGGAGCCAGAAAGAGTCACAAAATCATGTAGGGAGGCACTCTCAAAAACGTATCGAAAAAAAATGTATTGCATATCACAACTGTAATCACTACACACAATCACTACACAATTAAAATCCCTTAAAAACACATAAAAAAAGACACTAACAGATAAGACAGACCAACATAGGGGTGTGTAGGCGATGGGGAGAGTATCAGCACACTTAAATATCAATCAGCATCTAAATAGATTTCTATATTTATTGATTATAGATTTTCTAACAGTGCAAATAACAACATGCAAATCCTGCCTATGATCCGGATCCTATATTAAATAACTGTAAAGTGCAAACAATCAATAAATCCATATACAATATGTAATCAAAATCAGAGCCACCATGATTGCCAAATAAAATATCCCATAATGCATGTAATAGATAACCACAAAATACACCACCAATATAGATACCAACATCAATCAAGGCATTGATGTTGGCTCTGATTTTGATTACATATTGTATATGGATTTATTGATTGTTTGCACTTTACAGTTATTTAATATAGGATCCGGATCATAGGCAGGATTTGCACGTTGTTATTTGCACTGTTAGATTACTTTATTGATTATAGATTTATATTTAGATGCTGATTGATATTTAAGTGTGCCGATACTCTCCCCATCGCCTACACCCCTCTATGTTGGTCTGTCTCATCTGTTATTGTCTTTTTATGTGTTTTATAAGGGATTTTAATTGTGTAGTGATCATGTGTAGTGATTAAATTTGTGATATGCAATAAAATCTTTTTCCCTACATGATTTTGTGTTTCTGAGGCGAGCTTTTATAGCTTTGGGAACAGCACTTCCAGTGAATACAGGGTATTGTGCAGATCCCTTCGCTTCTTTTTATGGGATTCACACAGCGGGCATCCAGATTTGGGATGCCC
Organism: Gastrophryne carolinensis; assembly: GCA_027917425.1. NCBI lineage: Eukaryota > Metazoa > Chordata > Amphibia > Anura > Microhylidae > Gastrophryne > Gastrophryne carolinensis. The sequence continues at coordinate 465,725,879 of CM051237.1, read as the reverse complement.
TAGGGGGGATAGGCCAGTGGCCCGGCCCTGGAAACTTTTAGATTCCGAGGCTTACTCTCTTGGGTTTTGCTCTGCTTGAACACACATAAGCACCACCATATACATACAAAGGAGCAGCTTACCATCACAGAATGAGGAGCGTGCACCAAGGACTTGAGTTCATTCAGGTCGTTCTCTGCCTGTAGCAATCAAAAGAACAAAAAAAAAAAAACTTTAGAGAGAGGGCTGTCAAACCTACAGTCAAAAACAGAAAAATGTCCCAGACCCCCCCTCCCCACACACCCAAGAACAGAAAAATGCCCAAGCTCTCCCCCCCCCCCCCCACATACACACCCCAGGTAAGAGACCAAAATGCATTCAAATACAGAGTAGGGATCCAGCGTTCACTTCACCTGTCCAATCATATGCAGGAGAATTATACGACCTATAGGAAAAGATAGTCAGAGCCATGATTGGACGTCTGAACGTGGACTCCCTTCATTTCAACACCCCGGAGTGAGAAGACAAAACACCCACCCCCTGCTATGAAAGGTTAGATGGAGCGGCAGTCGCAGCATTACCTTGTCCCACTCCCCTTCCATGACATGGTTGCGGAATTTGGTGGCTGCAGAATGCTCTAAGCGACATCCTGATTCTTGCATGAGGAGGTCAACCGTCTGGCTGTAAGAGAGACAGAGTGTCAGAAACTGCTGCAGCGTCGGAGCCAAGCATCCCGAAACACACACACACCCCCCGAGGGATCGCAGCTGCTGCCCCACTGAAGAAAGTCAATTAAACCAGGGACCATCAACTTTCAAATCCGAATAGTAACTGGAGCAGAGGACGGGGGTCTAACATAGAAGGAGACCATACGGTCCCTTATGTCTATACTGTATGTTCTCTTTATCTTAGGATAGATGTGTGCTTATCCCAGGCATGAGGTCTACATCATGTCCCCTCTCTCTCTTCTTTCCTCCAGACTGTACAAATTAAGTTCTTTAAGTCTTTCCTGATAAGTTTAAGCCCTTCTACCATTTTTGTTGCCGGCCTTTGGACCCGTTCTATTTGAATAATGTCTTTTGCTGGGGAAGTCTCCAGAACTGCACACAGTAGCTGTGGCCTCACCAGGGCTCTATACAGCGGCATCACAACCTCCCTCTTCCTACTGGTAATGCCTCGAGCTATGCAGCCGAGCATCCTGCTTGCTCGTATATCGGGCTATGTGTGCCTGTGTCAGGCATTCAGGAAAGCCTGGTGCTGGAGTGCGCACATTAGCCAGAAGGATGCCACAGCAGTCCATACATACACCACGGGATTGCCAAATCGGCACTTACCCAGCTCGAACCAGGGGATTTCACACCGCGAGGGTTTTCAAAATTGGGATGCCCCAGAACCAGGGAATCTGGGGGCCCTGTAATCTTTTAGAAGCTGGGGGCTGTACTTCTGGCATGTGTGGAATCGGATGCCAGACTAGGGCGGCCATTATTCCCTATGGTTGCCCCAGTCAGGCATCATACTCCACTCCTTACCTCTGGTGAGCTAGATCTGCAGCACCCAGCATCAGATACAGGATAGAGGGGGTGCAGGAGCGTAATAGATGCTGCAGTAGAGAGTTAAGCAAGGGAGCCTTGTGCCCATATAGGAACCATGATCTAATGTCTAATCGGAGGGTCCACATAACTGAACCTTCCTTGTAAAGCGGACCAAACATACATTTTATTTCAATTAAAGCGGACCTTCACCCTGAATAAGAGCATATTTTATATTTCCCACACCCTGTACATACAGATTGCTATATTAAAAATCATCCTACCTGCATCTACTGTATGTTATGAGCCTTTAAACATCCAAGATGGCGGCTCATGGAGCATCAGGCAGCCTGCAAACAGGAAGTATTTTCTGACTGTGTCGCTCTGCATTCTGGGTGTAAGGAATTTACCTCTGCCAGGGGGCCGGCGGCGAGCGTCCGCAGGGCGACGCAGCACTCCTGCTGCTGGGAGCGCGGCGCGTCACTCTGGAAGCCTCCCTTGCCCCTCTCTAGCTGTGCAGGCGCGCGTCCCCCAAAGTCTGTAGATTTCGCCACTAGGAGGCGCTGTGCTGTGAGTGGCAGGCAGCGCAGAGTGCTCCACACCTGATGGGAATCAGGGGCTGATCAGCCCTGCAGCCAGGACTGACCAGCCCCTGGATAGTGTGTCCAATCACTCACAGTGTTGTAAAGTGCACCAATCAGCACATACACTCCCCCCCAGGGTGGCCATTGGTCGATTCCCAAATAAATATGGAGTCAGCCCAGCACTCAGTGCCCGTGATAGTCGCTTGTGATTAGGGTGCGATTTTGTTAGTTGTTATCTGATCCTGACCCGGCTTGATCGACCATTCCTGTCTGCTGCCTGTACCGACCTCTGCCTTGTCTGACCACGAACCTGCCTGCCCCTCTGGATACCCCGCGATCTCTGACCTCCTGGCTTGACCCATTGGCTACCCCTGACTACGCACCTGTTTCATCCCTGTACTCTGACGCACCCTCCGAATTGACTACCTGTGAACGACCTCGGCTTCGGGATACCCTCGTGGTTCATCGGCCTTCACCGTAAGCAGCCATCCTTTGCGCCTATTAAGACCTGGGGGTAACCGTGTCCGGTGAGGCGTACCTAGCATCCCGGCAACCGGGGGCTTGACTATAGGCAGAAGCAGCGGTGGAGATTGGGGGTTGCCTGCTTACAGAAGGCTGGTGTCCCGCTGGGCATCACACTGGGATTGCTATCCTTTCCTTGACCCCAGCTCTGCTCTGTTGCAAAGCACAGCTATAACCCACCCCCTGTACTTTATGCGGCTCTCCTCTCCTCAGTATGTGATGCTTCTGATTCAAAATGGCGGTGCCTGTATTCTAGAGTCCTGAACAGAGCTGCAGGCCAGTGAAACAGAATAAAAAGTAATTAAAAATATATTAAATTTTAGATGCTGGGGAATAGTTTTTTTTAAAGGTTTGGGCTTTTCATTAAATCATGCTGAAGGTCCGCTTGAACCTTCCTTGTAAAGTGGACCAAACATAAGTTTTATTTCACTTAAACCGGACCTTCAGCGTGATTTAATGAAAAGCCCAAACTCTTAAAAAACGGTTCCCCAGCATCTAAAATGAATATATTTTACGTTTTTAGTCACTAACTTATTATTCTTTCCCCCACTGGGCTGTAACTCTGTTCAGGAATTTAGGATACGGGCGCCGCCATCTTGACTCAGAAGCATCACACTAACTGAGGAGAGGAGAGTGGGATAAGGTACAGGGGGGCGGGTTATAGCTGGGCTTTGCTCAGACAGAGCAGAGCTGGGGTCAGGTAAAGGTCAGCAGTCCCAGAATGCAGAACAGCACAGTCAGGAGGCACTTCCTGTTTGCAGGCTGCCTGATAAGATGGCTGCTTCCATGAGCCGCCATCTTGGATGTTTAAAGGCTCATAACATGCAGTAGATGCAGGTAGGATGATTTTTAATGTGGCCAATCTGTATGTACAGGGTGTGGGAAACATATAAGATAGGCTCTTATTCAGAGTGAAAGTCCACTTTAAACCAGACCAACAGCCTGGCACAGTTGGAAAAGAAAGGTAGCAGCCATTTTGGCATGTCCCCTCCCAAGTGACATAACTGACAATGCACAGTAACAGGAAGCCTAGAAGCAAACAGGAAGTGTCTTCTGTGTCGCTCTGCATTGTGGGATTGCTGTCCTTTCCCTGACCCCACCTCTGCTCTGTCTGTGCAGAGCACAGCTATAACCCCGCCCCCTGCACTTCCCCCCTCCCCCATCTTCTCTCCTCAGTATGTGATGCTTCTGAGGCAAGTCGTATTCTAGAGTCCTGAACAGAGTTGCAGGCCAGTGGGGGAAAGAATAATAAGTGACTAAAAACTTAAAATATATTGATTTCAGATGCTGAGGAACAGTTTATGTGTTTGGGCTTTTCATTAAATCATGGTGAAGGTCCAGTTTAACTGGGTTTTGGTCCCTGTGAAACCCCCATTGTTTGCTGGTATACTTGAGTTACCCCCACGCTCCCATGGCACATTTTCAGTTCCCAGCCAATCAGAAAATAGCGTCACCCAGCAATCTATTCTGAAAGAAGTGAAGGACACCTCCCATTAGATGCTCCTTCCGGAACTGCGAGCATGTGCCCACCATTCCAATAGACCTGGCATGTATACGCACACTGTCGGATAGCAGGATGGGTAAGTATTCCAGGTGAACTGGGGGGGGGGGGCTCGCAGACTAGATACCCCAGTGACAGGGAGTCTCGACCGGCCTAAAAGAATCCAGGGCTGGTATATTTCCTCTACCTGCGGTAATCCCAATTGTGTGAAACCCTGCATTAAAGCGGACCTTCACTCTGAATAAGAGCCTGTCTTATATGTTTCCCACACCCTGTACATACAGATTGTCCACATTAAAAATCATCCGACCTGCATCTACTGCATGTTATGAGCCTTCAAACATCCAAGATGGCGGCTTATGGAAGCCGCCATCTTATCCGGCAGCCTGCAAACAGGAAGTGTCTCCTGACTGTGCTGCTCTGCATTCTGGGACTGCTGACCGTTACCTGACCCCAGCTCTCCTCTGTCTGAGCAAAGCACAGCTATAAACTGCCCCCCTGTACTTTATCCCACTCTCCTCTCCTCAGTAAGTGTGATGCTTCCGAGTCAAGATGGCGGCGCCCGTATCCTAAATTCCTGAACAGTTGCAGCCCAGTGGGGGAAAGAATAAGTTAGTGACTAAAAACCTAAAATACATTAATTTTAGATGCTGGGGAACCGTTTTTTTAAGCGTTTGGGCTTTTCATTAAATCATGGTGAAGGTCCGGTTTAATTCACCTAGCCTATAAATTAAAGCGGACCTTCACCCTGAATAAGAGCCTATCTTATATGTTTCCCACACCCTGTACATACAGATTGCTCACATTAAAAATCATCCTACCTGCATCTACTGCATATTCTGAGCCTTTAAACATCGAAGATGGCGGCTCATGTAGCATCAGGCTGCCTGCAAACAGGAAGTGTCTTCTGACTGTCGCTCTGCATTTTGGGATTGCTGTCCTTTTTCTGACCCCAGCTCTGCTCTGTCTGCGTAAAGCACAGCTATAACTCGCCCCCTGTACTTTTGCCCTACAGACAGCGACAGGGAATCAGTCAACCCGGGAGTCTCGACCAGCCTAAAAGAATACGGGGTACGGGGGATGTGGCAGCGCACACTCCCCATTAAATTCAATCAGAGCACTTTGCTGAATGATGAGCTTTAGTGGGCAAACTGGGATGGGGGGGGGGGGGTTCACACAGCGGGGCCTCCCAATTCGGGTGCTGAACAAAACTCTGGAAAGTCAAATTCTCTGGTTTTGTCCCACTTTAAAGTACCTCTAATCAAATCAAGCCCTCGGAAGAAAAACAGCACATATATTAAAGTGGACCAAAACCCAGGATTTTGACCATCTTGGGTTTTGGTCCTTGCCCCCAGGGCACCGCAATCGGGGGTGCCCCGCTGTGTGAAACCCCCCCAGATCGCCGAGCGCAACTCACCCATTCCCAGTCCTATGGCGCATGCGCAGCCACTGGTCCAATCAGAGCGCACGGTCAGCGGCTCCGAGAGCGATGACGGGCCCATCCCCTGCTTCCCTCTAACAGGGAGCATTCACAGATGCCTGGCGCGGGCACACGTCCTGCTAGAGGGGATGCGGCCACGGCTCGCTCATGTGCCGTTGGACCGGGAAGCCAGCCAGCCAAGTATACGGGGAGACCTGAGGAGTTTCACACATTGGGGCATCCCGATTTTGGATGCCCCAGGGGGAGGTAATCGATTGCGCTGGGTTTTGGTCCATTTTAAAGCAGAGCCAATGTAACAATTGAGGCCCATCACTCAGGAGGAATTGCTGCAGAACAGGTTGGCTCTCTAAAGTAGTCGGGAGGATGAGAGCTGCTGCAGGAAGATTAGAGGTTTGATTTACTCTTTACATTTTAACCAGGGTAATCCACATGCTTCAACAGTTTTTGTCCAAAATACTGTTACAATAACTACTCGTAAAAAAAAAATAATCTGAGCCCTGAGATCCAGACAGGAAATGGTTAACCCCTCAGCAGCCAGTCATGGCGTCCGCCATTGTTTACTGCCACCTCTGGGTGAGAGCCAGGGCCAGGAGAGTGTAACTGAATGGAATTGGCACCGAGTGCTGCTGGTGATTAATAGCGTCTTCACCTTCACACTGTTACCAACCCCCCTTCACCCCCCAGGGTCAGAGGATTCCTCCTAATCCCACCCCTCCCCCCACCAGCAGCATAACAAGCCCGAGCTCCCTCCCTCCCTCCAGTCTCATCCGGGTAATTCCTTCTCTTCCTCAGCCCAGGATGTAAACAATCGGCCTCGCTTACCCACCCCAGCTCAGGCAAATACTAACCCCCCTCTCCTATGTGCCTGCTATCACCCCCTACAGGCCAGTCCTATCCCATTTCATTCTGGCACAACATGTCCCAGGTTATTAATGTAGCCATCGGCTCTGCCGAAGAGAAATACACATACCCAGCGTCACCCAGCATCACCCACTGCAATATACAAATACCCACCCTGCATCACCCACCACTGGAAAATACACATACCCACCCCAGCGTCACTCTTGTAATATACAAATACCCACCCTGCATCACCCACCACTGGAAAATACACATACCCACCCAGCATCACCCACCACTGGAAAATACACATACCCACCCCAGCGTCACTCTTGTAATATACAAATACCCACCCTGCATCACCCACCACTGGAAAATACACATACCCACCCAGCATCACCCACCACTGGAAAGTACATACCCACCCAGCATCACCCACCACTGGAAAATACACATACCCACCCAGCATCACCCACCACTGGAAAGTACATACCCACCCAGCATCACCCACCACTGGAAAATACACATACCCACCCAGCATCACCCACCACTGGAAAGTACATACCCACCCAGCATCACCCACCACTGGAAAATACACATACCCACCCAGCATCACCCACCACTGGAAAGTACATACCCACCCAGCATCACCCACCACTGGAAAATACACATACCCACCCAGCATCACCCACCACTGGAAAAATACACATGCCCACCCCAGCGTCACTCTTGCAATATACAAATACCCACCCAGCGTCACCCACCACTGGAAAAGTACATACCCACCCAGCGTCACCCACCACTGGAAAAGTACATACCCACCCAGCGTCACCCACCACTGGAAAAGTACATACCCACCCAGCGTCACCCACCACTGGGAAAGTACATACCCACCCAGCGTCACCCACCACTGGGAAAGTACATACCCACCCAGCGTCACCCACCACTGGAAAAGTACATACCCACCCTGCGTCACCCACCACTGGAAAAGTACATACCCACCCAGCGTCACCCACCACTGGGAAAGTACATACCCACCCAGCATCACCCACCACTGCAAAGGTACATACCCACCCAGCGTCACCCACTACTGGGAAAGTACATACCCACCCAGCGTCACCCACTACTGGGAAAGTACATACCCACCCAGCGTCACCCACCACTGGAAAAGTACATACCCACCCAGCGTCACCCACCACTGCAAAAGTACATACCCACCCAGCGTCACCCACCACTGCAAAAGTACATACCCACCCAGCGTCACCCACCACTGGAAAAGTACATACCCACCCAGCGTCACCCACCACTGGAAAAGTACATACCCACCCAGCGTCACCCACAAACTGGGAAAGTACATACCCACCCAGCGTCACCCACAAACTGGGAAAGTACATACCCACCCAGCGTCACCCACTACTGGAAAGTACATACCCACCCAGCGTCACCCACAAACTGGGAAAGTACATACCCACCCAGCGTCACCCACAAACTGGGAAAGTACATACCCACCCAGCATCACCCACAAACTGGGAAAGTACATACCCACCCAGCATCACCCACCACTGCAAAAAGTACATACCCACCCAGCATCACCCACTACTGGGAAAGTACATACCCACCCAGCATCACCCACCACTGGAAAAGTACATACCCACCCAGCATCACCCACAAACTGGGAAAGTACATACCCACCCTGCATCACCCACCACTGCAAAAAGTACATACCCACCCTGCATCACCCACCACTGCAAAAAGTACATACCCACCCTGCATCACCCACCACTGCAAAAAGTACATACCCACCCAGCATCACCCACAAACTGGGAAAGTACATACCCACCCTGCATCACCCACCACTGCAAAAAGTACATACCCACCCAGCATCACCCACAAACTGGGAAAGTACATACCCACCCAGCATCACCCACCACTGCAAAAAGTACATACCCACCCAGCATCACCCACAAACTGGGAAAGTACATACCCACCCTGCATCACCCACCACTGCAAAAAGTACATACCCACCCAGCATCACCCACAAACTGGGGAAGTACATACCCACCCAGCATCACCCACCACTGGAAAAGTACATACCCACCCAGCATCACCCACCACTGGGAAAGTACATACCCACCCAGCATCACTCACAAACTGGGAAAGTACATACCCACCCAGCATCACCCACCACTGGGAAAGTACATACCCACCCAGCATCACTCACAAACTGGGAAAGTACATACCCACCCAGCGTCACCCACCACTGGAAAAGTACATACCCACCCAGCGTCACCCACCACTGGGAAAGTACATACCCACCCAGCATCACCCACCACTGGAAAGTACATACCCACCCAGCATCACCCACAAACTGGGAAAGTACATACCCACCCAGCATCACCCACCACTGGAAAGTACATACCCACCCAGCATCACCCACAAACTGGGAAAGTACATACCCACCCACCATCACCCACTACTGGGAAAGTACATACCCACCCAGCATCACCCACTACTGGGAAAGTACATACCCACCCACCATCACCCACTACTGGGAAAGTACATACCCACCCAGCATCACCCACTACTGGGAAAGTACATACCCACCCAGCATCACCCACCACTGGAAAGTACATACCCACCCAGCATCACCCACCACTGGAAAGTACATACCCACCCAGCATCACCCACTACTGGGAAAGTACATACCCACCCAGCATCACCCACCACTGGAAAGTACATACCCACCCAGCATCACCCACTACTGGGAAAGTACATACCCACCCAGCATCACCCACTACTGGGAAAGTACATACCCACCCAGCATCACCCACCACTGGAAAAGTACATACCCACCCAGCATCACCCACCACTGGGAAAGTACATACCCACCCAGCATCACCCACCACTGCAAAAAGTACATACCCACCCAGCATCACCCACAAACTGGGAAAGTACATACCCACCCAGCATCACCCACCACTGGAAAAGTACATACCCACCCAGCATCACCCACTACTGGGAAAGTACATACCCACCCAGCATCACCCACTACTGGGAAAGTACATACCCACCCAGCATCACCCACCACTGGAAAGTACATACCCACCCAGCGTCACCCACTACTGGGAAAGTACATACCCACCCAGCATCACCCACAAACTGGGAAAGTACATACCCACCCAGCATCACCCACCACTGGGAAAGTACATACCCACCCAGCATCACCCACCACTGCAAAAAGAACATACCCACCCAGCATCACCCACAAACTGGGAAAGTACATACCCACCCAGCATCACCCACCACTGCAAAAAGAACATACCCACCCAGCATCACCCACAAACTGGGAAAGTACATACCCACCCAGCATCACCCACCACTGGAAAAGTACATACCCACCCAGCATCACCCACTACTGGGAAAGTACATACCCACCCAGCATCACCCACTACTGGGAAAGTACATACCCACCCCGCATCACCCACCACTGGAAAAGTACATACCCACCCAGCATCACCCACTACTGGGAAAGTACATACCCACCCAGCATCACCCACTACTGGGAAAGTACATACCCACCCAGCATCACCCACAAACTGGGAAAGTACATACCCACCCAGCATCACCCACCACTGGAAAAGTACATACCCACCCAGCATCACCCACTACTGGGAAAGTACATACCCACCCAGCATCACCCACAAACTGGGAAAGTACATACCCACCCAGCATCACCCACTACTGGGAAAGTACATACCCACCCAGCATCACCCACCACTGGAAAAGTACATACCCACCCAGCATCACCCACTACTGGGAAAGTACATACCCACCCAGCATCACCCACCACTGGAAAGTACATACCCACCCAGCATCACCCACAAACTGGGAAAGTACATACCCACCCAGCATCACCCACAAACTGGGAAAGTACATACCCACCCAGCATCACCCACTACTGGGAAAGTACATACCCACCCAGCATCACCCACTACTGGGAAAGTACATACCCACCCAGCATCACCCACCACTGGAAAGTACATACCCACCCAGCATCACCCACAAACTGGGAAAGTACATACCCACCCAGCATCACCCACCACTGCAAAAAGTACATACCCACCCAGCATCACCCACAAACTGGGAAAGTACATACCCACCCTGCATCACCCACCACTGCAAAAAGTACATACCCACCCAGCATCACCCACAAACTGGGGAAGTACATACCCACCCAGCATCACCCACCACTGGAAAAGTACATACCCACCCAGCATCACCCACCACTGGGAAAGTACATACCCACCCAGCATCACTCACAAACTGGGAAAGTACATACCCACCCAGCATCACCCACCACTGGGAAAGTACATACCCACCCAGCATCACTCACAAACTGGGAAAGTACATACCCACCCAGCGTCACCCACCACTGGAAAAGTACATACCCACCCAGCGTCACCCACCACTGGGAAAGTACATACCCACCCAGCATCACCCACCACTGGAAAGTACATACCCACCCAGCATCACCCACAAACTGGGAAAGTACATACCCACCCAGCATCACCCACCACTGGAAAGTACATACCCACCCAGCATCACCCACAAACTGGGAAAGTACATACCCACCCACCATCACCCACTACTGGGAAAGTACATACCCACCCAGCATCACCCACTACTGGGAAAGTACATACCCACCCCGCATCACCCACCACTGGAAAAGTACATACCCACCCAGCATCACCCACCACTGGAAAAGTACATACCCACCCAGCATCACCCACTACTGGGAAAGTACATACCCACCCCGCATCACCCACCACTGGAAAAGTACATACCCACCCAGCATCACCCACTACTGGGAAAGTACATACCCACCCAGCATCACCCACTACTGGGAAAGTACATACCCACCCCGCATCACCCACCACTGGAAAAGTACATACCCACCCAGCATCACCCACTACTGGGAAAGTACATACCCACCCAGCATCACCCACTACTGGGAAAGTACATACCCACCCAGCATCACCCACAAACTGGGAAAGTACATACCCACCCAGCATCACCCACCACTGGAAAAGTACATACCCACCCAGCATCACCCACTACTGGGAAAGTACATACCCACCCAGCATCACCCACAAACTGGGAAAGTACATACCCACCCAGCATCACCCACTACTGGGAAAGTACATACCCACCCAGCATCACCCACCACTGGAAAAGTACATACCCACCCAGCATCACCCACTACTGGGAAAGTACATACCCACCCAGCATCACCCACCACTGGAAAGTACATACCCACCCAGCATCACCCACAAACTGGGAAAGTACATACCCACCCAGCATCACCCACAAACTGGGAAAGTACATACCCACCCAGCATCACCCACTACTGGGAAAGTACATACCCACCCAGCATCACCCACAAACTGGGAAAGTACATACCCACCCTGCATCACCCACCACTGCAAAAAGTACATACCCACCCAGCATCACCCACAAACTGGGAAAGTACATACCCACCCTGCATCACCCACCACTGCAAAAAGTACATACCCACCCAGCATCACCCACAAACTGGGAAAGTACATACCCACCCTGCATCACCCACCACTGCAAAAAGTACATACCCACCCAGCATCACCCACAAACTGGGGAAGTACATACCCACCCAGCATCACCCACCACTGGAAAAGTACATACCCACCCAGCATCACCCACCACTGGGAAAGTACATACCCACCCAGCATCACTCACAAACTGGGAAAGTACATACCCACCCAGCATCACCCACCACTGGGAAAGTACATACCCACCCAGCATCACTCACAAACTGGGAAAGTACATACCCACCCAGCGTCACCCACCACTGGAAAAGTACATACCCACCCAGCGTCACCCACCACTGGGAAAGTACATACCCACCCAGCATCACCCACCACTGGAAAGTACATACCCACCCAGCATCACCCACAAACTGGGAAAGTACATACCCACCCAGCATCACCCACCACTGGAAAGTACATACCCACCCAGCATCACCCACAAACTGGGAAAGTACATACCCACCCACCATCACCCACTACTGGGAAAGTACATACCCACCCAGCATCACCCACTACTGGGAAAGTACATACCCACCCACCATCACCCACTACTGGGAAAGTACATACCCACCCAGCATCACCCACTACTGGGAAAGTACATACCCACCCAGCATCACCCACCACTGGAAAGTACATACCCACCCAGCATCACCCACCACTGGAAAGTACATACCCACCCAGCATCACCCACTACTGGGAAAGTACATACCCACCCAGCATCACCCACCACTGGAAAGTACATACCCACCCAGCATCACCCACTACTGGGAAAGTACATACCCACCCAGCATCACCCACTACTGGGAAAGTACATACCCACCCAGCATCACCCACCACTGGAAAAGTACATACCCACCCAGCATCACCCACCACTGGGAAAGTACATACCCACCCAGCATCACCCACCACTGCAAAAAGAACATACCCACCCAGCATCACCCACAAACTGGGAAAGTACATACCCACCCAGCATCACCCACCACTGGAAAAGTACATACCCACCCAGCATCACCCACTACTGGGAAAGTACATACCCACCCAGCATCACCCACTACTGGGAAAGTACATACCCACCCAGCATCACCCACCACTGGAAAGTACATACCCACCCAGCGTCACCCACTACTGGGAAAGTACATACCCACCCAGCATCACCCACAAACTGGGAAAGTACATACCCACCCAGCATCACCCACCACTGGGAAAGTACATACCCACCCAGCATCACCCACCACTGCAAAAAGAACATACCCACCCAGCATCACCCACAAACTGGGAAAGTACATACCCACCCAGCATCACCCACCACTGCAAAAAGAACATACCCACCCAGCATCACCCACAAACTGGGAAAGTACATACCCACCCAGCATCACCCACCACTGGAAAAGTACATACCCACCCAGCATCACCCACTACTGGGAAAGTACATACCCACCCAGCATCACCCACTACTGGGAAAGTACATACCCACCCCGCATCACCCACCACTGGAAAAGTACATACCCACCCAGCATCATCCACTACTGGGAAAGTACATACCCACCCAGCATCACCCACTACTGGGAAAGTACATACCCACCCAGCATCACCCACAAACTGGGAAAGTACATACCCACCCAGCATCACCCACCACTGGAAAAGTACATACCCACCCAGCATCACCCACTACTGGGAAAGTACATACCCACCCAGCATCACCCACAAACTGGGAAAGTACATACCCACCCAGCATCACCCACTACTGGGAAAGTACATACCCACCCAGCATCACCCACCACTGGAAAAGTACATACCCACCCAGCATCACCCACTACTGGGAAAGTACATACCCACCCAGCATCACCCACCACTGGAAAGTACATACCCACCCAGCATCACCCACAAACTGGGAAAGTACATACCCACCCAGCATCACCCACAAACTGGGAAAGTACATACCCACCCAGCATCACCCACTACTGGGAAAGTACATACCCACCCAGCATCACCCACTACTGGGAAAGTACATACCCACCCAGCATCACCCACCACTGGAAAGTACATACCCACCCAGCATCACCCACAAACTGGGAAAGTACATACCCACCCAGCATCACCCACTACTGGGAAAGTACATACCCACCCAGCATCACCCACTACTGGGAAAGTACATACCCACCCAGCATCACCCACTACTGGGAAAGTACATACCCACCCAGCATCACCCACCACTGGAAAAGTACATACCCACCCAGCATCACCCACCACTGGGAAAGTACATACCCACCCAGCATCACCCACCACTGCAAAAAGAACATACCCACCCAGCATCACCCACAAACTGGGAAAGTACATACCCACCCAGCATCACCCACCACTGGAAAAGTACATACCCACCCAGCATCACCCACTACTGGGAAAGTACATACCCACCCAGCATCACCCACAAACTGGGAAAGTACATACCCACCCAGCATCACCCACTACTGGGAAAGTACATACCCACCCAGCATCACCCACAAACTGGGAAAGTACATACCCACCCAGCATCACCCACAAACTGGGAAAGTACATACCCACCCAGCATCACCCACCACTGGAAAGTACATACCCACCCAGCATCACCCACCACTGGAAAATACATACCCACCCAGTGTCACCCACCACTGGAAAATACAAATACCCCCAACCCTGCATCACCCATTGCACCCATAACTGGAAAATACACATACCCACCCTGCATCATCCACTACACGTCATACTGACCTACCCCCAACCCTGCATCATCCACTACTGAAATATACACTTACTCACTGCAACCATCACTGGAAAATACAGATACCTACCACCACCCAGCATCACCCACTGCACCCATCACTGTAAAATACACATACCCACCCAGCATCATCCTCTGCACCCATAACTGGTAAATAAACAAACCCACCCAGCATCATCCACTGCACCCATCACTATAAAATACACACACCCACCTAGCATCATCCACTGCACCCATAACTGTAAAATACACATACCCACCCAGCATCATCCACTGCACCCATAACTGGAAAATACACATACCCAGAAGTGGCAGTGACGAGAATGCGTACAGCAGGCTGTACATTGACTAGGGAATGGCCATCGCATCAATTGCCATGACCAAGGGGTCTTATACCCTGGACACGAGCCTCTGGGCCTTCCGGTTGTGCAGAGATGCGAAGAGGTCCACCTTCGGCACTCCCCACCAGTCGCAGAGGGCATGACATGTCCTGGTGAAGGAACCATTCCCCAAGTTCCACCATCTCCCTGCTTAAGTAGTCGGCCTGCAGATTATTCACCCCTGGAATGTAAACCGCCGAGATGCACGGAACGTGAATTTCCACCCAACTCAGGGTGCAACTCACTTCCTAGAACGCCGCCAGCTTCTGGTACCCCCATTATGGATTTATCATCATTATTACTATGTAGGCCACAGCCATGGAATTTTCCAACTGTACCAAAAGGATTCGTGCCAGTTGAGTATCCAATGTCATACCTGAATAGGTTGCCAACATGGAGGGAACTACCTGCGACTTGGTAGTTGATTACCCACCTGAAAAAGTTCCAGTGTGGACAGGACCGTCCGAACATCCTGCAATGCCTCTGCCAGAGATGGGCCTCGGATGAGCAAGTCGTCCAGGTATGGAGTAATGGTACTCCTGTGGAGGCAGGGTGTGCACTACCGCCAATACTTTCGTGAACACTCGCAGGGCATTGGACAATCTAAACAGCAGTGCCACAAATAGAAATGTTGGGCGCCCACCGAAAAGCACAGGTATTGTTGATGATCAGGGAAGATCAGGACATGCAGATAAGCATCCTTTATGTCCAACGTGGCCAGAAAATCTCCCTGTTGAAGCCACGTCACGACCGACCTTAGAGATGCAAAACTTCTGCACCGGAACATAACTGTTCAGATTTCGGAGATCCAGGATTGGCCCAATGGACCCGTCCTTCTTGGGAATGACGCTCATTAATAAGCAAAGCATAGAACAATGATTGGAGTAGAGCCCGCACATGCACCATGGGAGCGCTGGAGAGGTAAGCATAGCTGGTGTACCTGGCAATTGCCAGGAGAGTAAAAAAATTCTTAGTTTCAGTCCCTGGAATATGACTGACTATCCCAGCTTTGGTTCCCCAGAATTGGTATGAAACCCCCTAGAGCAGGGGTACTCAACCACTTTTTGTATAGGTCCATTAACAGGCATCCCATGAGAGGTGAAGGTCCGGACGGGGGCTGTCGTGGGGGGTGGATAGTTATAGTGCAGTGCTGTACTTCATATGACAATGCTAGGTGCCAGGGAGACTAAGCACTACATCGCTTATCAAGGGGCAGCTGATCAGGGGCAGCTCTGAGCATAGCAACACATAAGCAACTGAGTGCAGGGCTACATGGAAGGGGTCCGAAAATCTGGCACCGAGGTCCGCATTCGGACCCCGGTCCTCCAGTTGAGTACCACTGCCCTAGACCATCTTACCTCTTCCCGGTCCTACAGCACATGCGCGGGCTCTCATCCAATTAGACCCATTACAGTGCACATGTAATATTTGGCAAACCGCTTGCTTGTGGTAATCCGACCGAGAGCAGCGCCATGCCTTGCAGCGCACACGCTCCCGTTTACATTGCGGAGTCAGCCCAGAAAAGTGTTGCGCTGTTCCTCTTTAAAGAGGACCACCACCCAATAAATGATGACCGCCACCAACTGTATTCCCCTACCCACAACTAGCTGTGTGTGCCCGCGCCGGGCATTCAGAAAGGTATAGTCAGAGGTGTACCATGGATCTTGGCTGTGGGCCATACCAACCATGCCACATAAAGAGGTAGGCTAATGCCCCCCCCCCCAAAAAGTCAGATTGAGGGGGCGTTGCTCCTCTTTAAGGAGGAACAGCCACCTTCCAGGAGTATAAAAATTCCATGGAGGCAGATTTCCACAACCCTGGGGGCATCCTGATTTGGCATGCAGCATGCCCCACCTTGCCTTCTGAATGGCTGGGCACGGGAGCACACCTCATATGTAGGGATGCTGGGGATGTTGCTGCCAGACCACTAGAAGGGGGGGGGGGTAACCGCCCGCCTAAAAAAAACACGGAGGAAATGGATAGCACTGATCCCAGACATGGATCAGGATGATTGGGAAGAAACGGTAGATAATCTATATTCCTCTGTTATAGGGATAGACTGATCCAAGCTAAATGGCTTCACCAGGTGTATATAACCCCGGTTAGAATGAAGAGGATGGGCCTAGAAGAGACAGATCTTTGTCCTAGGTGTAACATTGGCATTGGTTCTCTGCTACATATGGTTTGGGAATGTCCAACAATTTCGGCATTTTGGGACAAAGTATCCCAGTGAGGAAGTCAGCGCTCCTCTGCCTATTGAGTGTAGCTGAACCCATGCGTCTATTAATGTTCTATTCGAGGAAGTGCATTCTCAAGTAGGCCGAGTCTTTCAGGTTGGAAGAGCCTAGTGGAATAGTAAATTGATTCTATATAAGTTGACCTACCAGGCCAGGGGATGCCTGAATAAGTTTGAGTATGGGGGCGTGGCTTAACACCCCTAGTTCTACCCGGGATTAAGAACTGCCTGTGGCTTACCCTTCAGGGCGGTAGGCTATTTATCCTTCATTAAAGTGGACCAACACCCAGGATTTTCACTATCCTGGGTGTTGGTCCACTTCAGTGGGCACCCCGATCGGGCGTGCCCCGCTGTGTGAAACCCCCCAGAAAGCCCCAAAAACTCACCTGACCCCGCTCCCACGTGACTCACTCCACCAATCACCGCCGACGGACAAGCGAGGTCCGCCGACGGACAAGGTGAGAGCGCCCGCCGACGGACAAGGTGAGAGCGCCCGCCGCCGCCGCCTCCTCCTCCTCCTCTCGCGCGTCCCTCTTACAGGGAGCGCGCCCGCACCGGCCATTCGCAAACGGCCGGCGCGGGTGCGCGCCCGGCTAGAGGGATGCGCAAAAGGCCGCGGCGGCCCGCGCATGCGCCGTTGGAACGAGGAACAGGTAGGATTTGCGGGCGTCCTGGGGGGGGGGGGGGGGTTTCCACACAGGCAGGGAGCTGATCAGCGGTGGGTGTTGGTCCACTTTAAGACAAGCTTAACTAAGCAGGCGAGACCGAGTGTGTGTGGTGTGAATGTCTGTGTATGTTATTTGAGGTTGCCTTTCTTGGTTACCTATGGTTACGTATAGGTAGTTATGCGACTTGCAATTGTAACTACAATTGTAATTGCAATCGTTATTGCACTGGTATTAGCTTTAATGTGTAAACTTGAAAAGCATAAATAAAAATGTATAAAGAAAAAAGAAAAAAAGAAAAAAAAAAAAAGAAAAAGAAAGGGGGTGTCAATGTTCACACAGTGGGACATCCCAAATTGAAAGAATGCCAGCTGACTGTCGGACTCCAGGGATGGCCGAGGCAGAGATAGGTCCATTGTAACATCGAGGTCACTGTAGGTAGACTTTTAAACAAAACCCAACACATCAAGCACTGGAAACTACAACTCCAGGGCCAGACTATGGCCTTTCCCTGGGGCATCCCAGATCGGGTGTGTGACCCCCCCCCCCCCCCCCCCCCCCCCGGTCCGAGCAAATCTCACCTTCTTCCTGGCTCTCACCCCATTGTAAAAAAAATAAAATAAAAAAAAAAAAAACATGGGACCACATCCCCAGCATCTTTGGGCTGTGTGCAACCCCACACAGGCTGGGGGCAGGAGCACATCCACTGCTAGGAAAACGGCCGCTCGCATTCCCAATAAACAAAGCAGTTTGTCGAGTATTACATTTATGCACGGCAAACAGCTCTGATTGGTTGAGGGGCAACACATGCACCATAGGACTGGGAAAAGAGGAGTTTGTATGGGCCAAATCAGCATATCCCCCAGGGCAGTGAACAAAAACAAGGATAATCAAAATCCAAGGTTTTGTTCCGCTTTAAAGTCACCCTTCGCTGGGGCCTCATTGCCAAAATGAACCGCAAGTTGGTCCAGAAGCACAGACACAGAATGTGGCTCACCGGCCCTTACAGATAGTAGGTAAATACTACAATCCACATGTACACCCCCACCAGCCTCCATGAACCTTGCACACTTGACTTAGAAAGGTTCACAGAGGACGGGATTCCTCCTTAAGTAAACTCTCCTCAGGTAATGTAAGCAGCACAGATGCTGGCTAGTCATTGGAGGATCCTGAGGAGCCAGAGATGACACACAGACTCTGCATTACAAAGATAAGCCTCTATAGATGACACTGGCCAAGGCTCTACATGGGCCATAGAGTGTCAGCTGTGCGCACAAACTCCACCCAACCCCAGGCAAAGGCACAGCAAGCAGCTGCTTGGGAGACGGCCATTGATAAATAAGGGCTGAGTCAGAGAGCACAGTTGACATGCCAATCACCCGAATCACCGGGCGCACAACCAAGGCATCAGCTGTTGTCGACAAATGGCTGAGAGCCATGCTGGCCCGAGAAAAAGCCGGTCATGGGACTTCTTGTAGAAAGGTGCCCCACAAGCCATTATTGACAGCCACATGACTGAGCCCTAAAGTGGATTAAACCCCACACCGGCTGGTCCTGGGATGGGTACTTGTCTGGCCCTTATACAGGATGCCCCACTGTTTGAACCCCAGAATTTACACATCATGCCAATGCGCCCAAGCCATGACTGCGGGCTGTGGCCATCACTCACGGCCCCTAAAAGTGCACCTATACTCAGGACGTTTATGGCGTCAACTTCCATCCCCAGCCCAGTGAGCCAAAGCTAAAGTCTTTGCCCAAGATTGATAAAAAACAGGAAGCAGTATTATGGTAAATGGAAGTCGTATTCAAATTCATTCAGTTACAACCAAACTGTCACATAACAGCAGTTAAGGAGCACTATCACCAAAAAAATGGTCCGATAAATATGCTGGATGGCGAGAGGAGAGGTCACTTATACATCCGGCATCAAGAAATATCCAGCAAGGCTTGTTTTTTTATTTTTATTAATGGAAGGGAGAGGAAATCGGTGACAGGTTCTGTCACCCCCTGATACACTAAACCAATCGCCGCTGGATTTTATTCCTACCATTAGAGAATAAACCACAAGCTTGGCGGGAGTTTTATTCAGTACGGCTATATAAGTGACCCCTCATCTCATCAGTCAATGTGTTTATATGGATTTTTAATACAAAATTTTGTGATACTGCTCCTTTAGGCTGAAGTGCTCCCCAACTGTGAGCTGTGTGTACTGTAACTGAATGAATCATCACTGGGGGCGGGGCTGCTCAGCCAGGGAGCAACATGGCCGACTGTATCCAGTTCGTGTTATTGGGCAAAGGCTTTAATAAATAAAAAAATAAATAAAAAAACAGGCTGTTTTGCGGCACTCGGCTGGGAATAGAAGGTGACGACAAACTTCCCTCGGAGTATAGGTGCCCTAATACTCTAGGGCCAACCAAACTATTTTTTGGGGCATTTTTGTGCTTAGATTGCCACTGTATTATTGTGCAATTTTTCCTATGCATTAAAGTCTTCTGCACAATGAGACAAAGAAACGGTGAGTGCACACATGTCCGGAGCCATGGGCTGCCCAGAACTTAGTGCCTAGGAAGCAGTTTGGGGGAAGGGGGGGCTTCGGTGCACTTCAGCCATGTCCTGGCCGGGAATCAAACCTGCAACCCATCGATCACAAGATTCCTTACCACTAGGTCATGACTGATACTTAAAGCTGTACCACACCCATTTCCTACCTATTGGCTGTGGGGGAGCATTGTGACAGTCTGGGGGGGGGGGGGGGCATTCAGATTGCTGGATCCATACCTGCACCCCAATGCTCGGGCAAAATGCACCCCCCGCATTTGCGCTGCCCTCCCTGGACTGCCCCCCCCCACAAGGCCTGTCACCATGATGCCCTCAATAGGTAGAATATGGGCGTGGGGCCACTTCTAAGACTCTTAGGCCTAACCCCCCACGCAGGCCCAATACATTTGATACATTAGTGATGGAGCGGCAGATCCCCTGCATCTTGGGCATGCTCCCGCACCCAGCCTATCTGAATGGCTGGCCATTGGAGTGCACCACACACACTGCAGGGGAACCTAGGGTGCAGCCTCTCCCTATGTCGACGCTCAGCTTAAAGGAGCACTATCGCGAAATTGTGTAATATTAAAAATCCATATAAACACTTTAGCCAATAAGGGGAGGGGTCACTTATACACCCGAACTGAATAAAACTCCCACCAAGCTTGTGGTTTTCTTCCCCTGGTAGGAATCAAATCCTGGAGTTACAGGTTTAATCTATGAGGGGTGACAGATTCTGTCACCCGAGATGCACTCTTCCTTCCATTAAAATAAAAAAACAAGCCTGGCTGGATATTTATTGATACCGGGTGTATAAGTGATCCCTCCTCCCACCATCCAGCATATTTATATGGATTTTTATTATTGGCCCATTTTTTCGCGATAGTGCTCCTTTAGAGCAATGATTTAGCCTGTGCATTAGTATGCACAGAATAAAGGACTGACAGGTCAACAGCCTGCACTTGCACCGTGGGAATGCCGGGAAGGTGAGCTGTGTAGAAGATCAGGGGGGTTCACACATGATGCTACCGGGACCTATCACCAGGATAGTGAAAATCATGGTGAAGGGCAAAATTTGATGGGTCTGTGAAAAAAAACTAAAACAAAAAAAAAAACAGCCACTTACCTTCCCTGCAGCAGGCCCTGGACGGCCACCCAGTCAAACCTACCGGTTTCTATGCACGGGGCTCTGGGTGTCATTGCCCATCACCTCAGTCACTGTGCCCCTGCACAGCCCCCTCCATTATTTGCAATGCACAGTGGGGCTACGACTGGCAGGGAACGTTGTCCCTCCATCTGGAACCAGGAGGTTTCTGACTGGTGGACAGGCTGGAAGCTGCTGCGAGGGAGAGAAGGGAATGGTAGGCTTATCTTTTCATTTTGGTTTACAGTCTCTTCAAAGTGGACCATAACCCAGGATTTTGACTATCCAGAGTTTTGGTCTGTGTGACACCCCCAGGTCGTCCGAACACACTCGCCTCTTCCTGGTCCTACGACGAATGTGCGGCCGCTCATCCAATCAGCGCGCTTGGATCCACCCGAGCCCCTTTGTAAAGGAACTTGTCTTAATACAAGCAGATCCGATAGCGCTGGAGACCGCATCCCCCGCTACCCTCTAACAGGGAGCGTGTCCGTGCCGGCCATTCACAAATGCCTGGTGTGGGCACCTGCCCTGCTAGAGGGATAGCGGGGATGCAGCCGCTGCTCGCGAATGCACCGTTGGACCAGGAAAGAAGGTGAGTTTATGGGCAACCTGGGGGGTTTCACACATTCTGGATTCTGGATGCCCCAGGGGGAAGGGAATCAATCGGCCAGGGAATCTTATAGATTCCCCGGCTGATCGCCGTGGGTTTTGGTCCACTTTAAAGAGACACAAAATCCCCTGTGGCCCCTGTGTGAAACCCTCCAGATCGCCAATCACAGCGTTCCCTTCCCCAGTCCAAGGGTGCATGTGCAGGCCCAATCAGAGCCGTTTGCCAGATGACAATATCATTCAGCAAACAGCGCTGATTTTCTGCAATGGGGAGTGTTAGCGGGCGCATCCCCATCAGAGGGCACTCCTGCCACCAACCTGTCTGAATTGCTCAGACGGGAGCATGTGCAACACCCAGAGAGGCCGGGGATGCTCCTGCTTGCGCTCCCCAATTCGGTTTGCCGAACGACACAGACAGGGCAAATGGCTCCGATTGCACGAGAGCCCGTGCATGTGCCGTTAACCTGGGGAAAGGTAAGCCGTTACTGGCGAACGGTGAGGGTTTCACACAGTGAGATATCGATTAAAGATGTCCCCGGGAAGGCCAGCGCCCTCTTTTAGATTCCAGGGCTTGTTCAGGTTTACAGTGGACTAAAAACCTAGGATTTTGACTACCCTGGGTTTTGGTACGCCCCCCCCCCTCCCCCAATCAGGGTGCCCCATTGCGTGAAACCTCCCAGATTGCCTAAGGCAACTCGCCTCTTCCCGGTCCTACGGCACATGCGCGACCCTCATCCAATCAGCGCGCTCGGAGCCGCTGACGTCATGTCACTACCCTCTAACAGGGAGCGTGCCCGCGCTGGCCATTCACAAATGCCTGGCACGGACACGCACCATTGGACCAAGAACAAAGGTAAGTGAATGGGAAGACCTGGAGGGTTTGACACTGCAGGGCACCACGATTATGGATGCCCCGGGGGGGGGGGGGGGAATTGATCGTCCCGGTACTCTAATAGATTTCCTGGGCCAATCTCTGTGGGTTTTGGTCCACTTTAAGAGGAGTGTAGACTTTATATCGAGTGACATTTTTAGTTCTGCAGCAGCATCAAGTGGGAAAGCAGCAGGAGGGTTACAGGTTAGTAAAGGCTTGGTACACATGCTGCTCTGTAACTGTGACTCAGCTTCTTTTATAGCGGAACAAAACGCTGTGTAAAGGACAACTATCATTTAAAAAAAACAATGACAGCCCTCCCATTGATTAGAATGAGAGCAGTTTGCTAAGGCCCAGTGGCGTAAGCCATTTGAGAGGGCTTATCCTCATGCAGATTGTGGAATAGCAGGCAGATTCTGTGCTCTTGAACAACATGGGAGCAGCCATCTTGATTTATACCGCGAGAGCCCTACTGAAAAACTCAGTCACACAGTCAAGGTTATCTTAATGGCAGGGAGCAGCATGCTTCACAGTCCCAAGGAGGGGATGCGGCTGCAGGATGTTTACGTCGCCAAGTGAACCAGGAAGCAGATGAGTTTTGGGGTGCCCCATAGGGGGGTTTCGTACAGTGGGGCATACTGTTACAGGATGCCTCAGGGCAAGGCTGACGCCCACTGCTGGTCAAAGTGGGTTTTGTTTCACTTTAAGCCCTCTCATAGTAACATAGTATATAAGGCTGAATAAAGACTTTAGTCCATCCAGTTCAGCCTGTTTATCTCCTTCCAGTGGTCTAGTAGCCATAGCTGGTAATGTTATTACATGCCAGGAGGGCATCCCGGCCACTATAGATCTCCTTCCAGTGGTCTAGTAGCCATAGCTGGTAATGTTATTACATGCAAGGAGGGCATCCCGGCCACTATAGATCTCCTTCCAGTGGTCTAGTAGCCATAGCTGGAAATGTTATTACATGCAAGGAGGGCATCCCGGCCACTACAGATCTCCTTCCAGTGGTCTAGTAGCCATAGCTGGTAATGTTATTACATGCCAGGAGGGCATCCCGGCCACTATAGATCTCCTTCCAGTGGTCTAGTAGCCATAGCTGGAAATGTTATTACATGCAAGGAGGGCATCCCGGCCACTACAGATCTCCTTCCAGTGGTCTAGTAGCCATAGCTGGTAATGTTATTACATGCAAGGAGGGCATCCCGGCCACTATAGATCTCCTTCCAGTGGTCTAGTAGCCATAGCTGGTAATGTTATTACATGCAAGGAGGGCATCCCGGCCACTATAGATCTCCTTCCAGTGGTCTAGTAGCCATAGCTGGTAATGTCATAATATGTCAGGAGGGCATCCCGGCCACTATATATCTCCTTCCAGTGAGCTAGTAGCTATAGCTGGAAATGTTATTACATGCCAGGAAGGCATCCCGCCCACTATAGATCTCCTTCCAGTGGTCTAGTAGCCATAGCTGGTAATGTTATTACATGCCAGGAGGGCATCCCGGCCACTATAGATCTCCTTCCAGTGGTCTAGTAGCCATAGCTGGTAATGTTATTACATGCCAGGAAGGCATCCCGGCCACTATAGATCTCCTTCCAGTGGTCTAGTAGCCATAGCTGGTAATGTTATTACATGCTAGGAAGCCATCCTGGCCACTATAGATCTCCTTCCAGTGGTCTAGTAGCCATAGCTGGTAATGTTATTACATGCAAGGAGGGCATCCAGGCCACTATAGATCTCCTTCCAGTGGTCTAGTAGCCATAGCTGGAAATGTTATTACATGCCAGGAAGGCATCCAGGCCACTCTTGTTTGTTTTTACTGTATCCTTCATTAATACCTCCTCTGGCAGTGAGTTCCATAGTGTCACGGCTCTTACAGAAGAGAACAATCCCCACCTATGTCGGTGGAGAAAGCTCCTTTCCTCTAACCTTAGTGGATGCCCTCGGGTTTTGGTTACACTCCAGGGTATAAATAGATTGTGGGACAGAGCTAAGTATTGCCTCCGAATATATTTATACATAGTTATTAGATCACCCCTCAAGCGTCTTTTTTCAAAACCAAATAAACCTAACTTTGACAATCTTTCAGAGTACTCTCTCAAACAGTTTATGCCACTGATTATTTAGACTGGGTGTCCACTTTTAAGTGGACCAAAAACCAATATGGCCCACTTTAAGATGACAGACTCCAAAAATCGGCGCAAAGTGTACATTTGAAGCAATCCCATGGCCCATGCGCAGGTCGCATCCCTATAATCTCATGGCCAATATGCACCCACCATCCAGATAGGTGCGCATGAGACCACAGGGAAACTAGGGACGCAGCCGCTTTATGTTGATGTCTGTAGCTTTCAGTGCCCCAATCCTTCATCTCACTTACTATAGAGCAATCCAGGTTTCATAGTCTTAGGTCTGTCCAGCTTTCAATGCCCAGGTGCCTTTCAGAACCTAAACCTCTCTCCTCTCCATACAGTAACCAAGCTTTTAGTGTCCTCCCCACCAATCATAACCTTTCCAAGCTTCACACGCCAGGGTCTATCAGCACCTCAAGATTTTAGTGTCTCTGGATCAGTCCCTTTCCAAACAAGCCATTCCAGGGACCCAAATCTCTCTTATCCATACAGTATTCAAACCTTCAGTGGTTCAAGATCAGTCCCTTTTCAAGCCAGAGTCTCTCAGCATCCAAATCTCTCTCATTTAGGGTCCATGGATCTATATATCTTTCCAAGCTTTCAGTAACAGGGGCCTTTCAGCACCCAAACCTCTCTCCTCTCCATACAGTAATCAAGCTTTTAGGGTCCTTCCCACCACTGATCAGTACCTTTCCAAGTCTTCCACGCCAGGGTCTTTCAGCACCCAAACCAAGCTTTCAGTGTCTCCGGATCAGTCCCTTTCCAAACATGCCATGTCAGGCACCCAAATCTCTCTTCTCCATACAGTATTCAAACCTTCAGTGTTTCCAGCTCAGTCCCTTTCCAGGCCTGAGTCAGCATCCAAATCTCTCTCCGTAACTTTCCAAGCTTTCAGTACCAGGGGGTCTTTCAGCACTCAAACCTCTCTCCATACAGTAACCTAGATTTCAGTGTCCCCATTTCAGTCCCTTTCCAGGCTTGAGTCTCTTAGCATTCAAATCCCTCTCCTTCTAGAGTCTATGGATCCGTAACTTTCCAAGCTTTCAGTACCAGGGGGTCTTTCAGCCTCCAAACTCTCTCCATACAGTAACCTAGATTTCAGTGTCCCCAGATCAGTCCCTTTCCAGGCTGGAGTCTCTCAGCATCCGAATCCCTCTCCTTTTAGCGTCTATGGATCCGAAACTTTCCAAACTTTCTGTACCAGGGGTCTTTCAGCACCCAAACCTCTCTCCTCTCCATGCAGTAACCTAGCTTTCAGCGTCTCCAGGTCCACGGATCTATACCCTTCCAAGATTTCCGTACCAGGGCTCATTTAGCATCCAAACCTCTCAATTCTCCATACAGTTAAGCTTTAATAGTCCCTGAATTAAGTCTCTAAGCTTTCTGTGCCATGGGTCTTACCTCAATACAGCCATAGTTTTTAGTGACCCCCTGCCCCCAAGTGGAATAACATTTAGTGACCTAGCTTTTTGTGCCACAGATTTCTCCTTGCCATACAGTGATCTGGCTTTCAGCATCTCAGATCTGTCCCTTTACCATTGAAAAAAAATCCCTGTTAAGACTTACTGGTAACCGTATTTCTACAAGTCCTTCAGAACAGCCATGAAGAGAGAGAGGCTCTCCCCCACCCCCCCCAGAGGAGAAACAAACTGTGAGACAGGTTTAAAGTGGACCAACACCCAGGATTTTGACTATCCTGGGTTTTGGTCCGATTAAGGGTGCCCCACTGTTTGAAACCCCCCAGAAAGCCCCCAAAACTCGACTCACCACGCTCCCACGTGGCCGCGCTGACCAATCACCGCCGACGAACAAGCGGGTGACAGCAACGGACAACAAAGCGCGTCCGCCGCCGATGAGGTAAGTTTAGATTCCCGGGCCGATCACCCCTGGGTGACGGTCCCACCACTCCCCCCCCGCCCCCCGTCCTCAGTATTGTGCAAGAAAGATTATTAAACTGAAGAAAACATTTAAAGCAGAACTACAGTCAAAAGCTGCAAGGCTGATTGCGGTCACAAGGGAGAGTCATCACGGGCAAGCCTATCAGCGCTGGCCGCGCCGAGGCCACGACAGAAGATGCCCAGAAGTAGCGAGTATCCCGGCACTCGGTTTCTTATTTTAATGGCAGCGACACATCGGGGTAGCTCGGGCTGACCTGCTGCTAAGTAGTACTGTGGAAAGTCATTCTTTACTATAGGTCTTCTTTAATGGGGGGGGGTTGTAAGGGCCACCCTGAAGGACTCGTAGAAATACTGTTACCGGTAAGTCTAACTGGGATTTTTCTCCCATCATCCTTCAGGATGGCCACAGAGAATATAAATCAAGAAATTAAGATTCTAAGGGTGGGATACCGCCTGTAGGCAATTTCTACCATAGCTTATTTGTCTGATAAAAAGTTTCAACGGTAGTGCTTCAAAACCCAGCTCAATCGGCCCGGAAATATATACGATTCCCGGGCCGATCGATACCCTCCCCACGGGGCATCCAAAATCAGGATGTCTCGCTGTGTGAAACCTCCCAGGTCGCCCCGTTCACTTACCTTTCTTCCCGGTCCAACAGCACATGCGCAGGCCACGGCCGCATCCCTGCTATTCCCCTACCAGGGCATGTGCCAGCCATTTGTGAATAGCTGGAGCACGTCCCCCCGTTAGAGGAATGCGGCTGCCAGCACGCTCGGAGCCACTGCCTTTAGACACCATCTTAAATGGCATTAAGTCAACGGCTCTGAGCACGCTGATGGGATGAGCAGCCGCGCATGCGTCGTAGGACCGGGATGAGGCAAGTTTCTTCAAGTGATCTTGGGGGGGGGGGGTTCACATAGCGGGGGGAAAGGACCAAAAGCTAGGATAGTCAAAGTCCAGGGTTTTGGTCCACTTTAAGGTGTGGGGTGAAGAAAGTCTACTCATGTGGTACCTCCCTGGTGATTCAGCCATGCCACTTAAACTGGACCTTCAGCATCATTTAATGAAAAGCCCAAACCCTTAAAAACTTTTCCCCAGCTAAAATTATTATATTTTAAGTTTTTAGTCGCTTACTTTTTACTCTTTCCTCTTGCCCAGCCCAGTTGCTGGGCTGCAGCTGTGTTCAGGATTCTAGGATATGGGCACCACCATCTTGCCTCAGAAGCATCATACACACACACACTGAGGAGAGGAGAGCGGGGTAACGTGTAGGGGGGGACGGGGTTATAGCTGTGCTTTGTACAGACAGAGCAGAGCTGAGTCAGCAAAAGGACAGCAATCCCAGAATGCAGAGCAACACAGAAGACACTTCCTGTCTGCAGGCTGCCTGATGCTCTGTGAGCCGCCATCTTGGATGTCGAAGGGCTCAGAATACGCACTAGGTGCAGGTAGGATGATTTTTAATGTGGGCAACCTGTATGTACAGGGCGGGGCAAACATACAAGATAGACTCTTATTCAGAGTGAAGGTCCGGTTTAAAGACTTGGTAATTGAAGGGGCTCAGTGAGTAAGCAACTGCTGCTCTTTGATGATTCAATCATCAATTCTGGCAACTTATGCCCCGGGATGTGGCGAGAGTCAGATGTGCTCCCACATCCAAGCACTGGAATCTGTTGTGATAACTGGGACCGCTCGTTCCAATGACTGCCTTGGAGTACTAGAGAATCCAACCACCACTTTAGGCTTACCCTGACCGCTTGGGAAAGCGGTGGTGTTCCCCAATGGGAGTGACCCCATGTCTGCAGGGAAAAAGGCTTGTAACTGTCAGTAATCAAGGCCAGGTAATTGACGGGATGTTGTTGGTCATAGACCCAGGACCAGGGGCATAACTATAGGGGATGCAGAGGTTGCGACCACACTTAGACCTATAAGGTCAGAGGGCCCCATGATTGTTTCTCTGCCTTATTTCTTATATTTGTGATCTTATGCATAATGCACAGAAAAAACCAATTCTGTGAGTACTCACCTGTAGAATGGTTTATGTTCTTGCATGGCACGGCCCGCTTCGGATTCATAACAGTTGGGTTATTCCGCCACAAAGGTGGCGCAGTGGTACTGCAGAAAGCTGTGGCATCTCCCGGCCCCCTATAAAAATGGGATTAACCATAGAGTTCCCAGCGTAGACAAGAAGCCAGGGAGAGAATAAAGGTATAAAAAAAAAAAAAAAAAAAAACCCAATTAACTTGGAACAATCACCATAAAGAGGCAACCAAGAATAACGATAAGGGTGGGGCAAAGCGGGCCGTGCAAGAAAAAAAAAAAACAATTCTACTGGTGAGTACTCACAGATTTGCTTTTTTCTTTATTGCATGGCATGGCCCGCTTCGGATTCATAACAGTTGGGACATCCAAAAGCAGTGTCCAAAAGAGGGGTGGGATCCCCAAAGAGTAAAGGCCAGTAGTTCAAGTCACTACCGCCTGAAGCACCTTGCGGCCAAAAACAGCATCCGCTGAGGCCTTAACATCAACCTTTGTAAAACTTGGAAAAATTACGAACAGAAGACCAAGTAGCGGCCTTGCAAACTTGTTCAACAGAAGCTTGGTGCTGAAAAGCCCAAGAGGCACCAATAGCACGAGTGGAATGAGCAGTCACCCTAAAGGGAGGTTCCTTTCCCTTAGCAGAATAGGCTTGAATCACCGCCTGGCGGATCTACTTGCCGATAGTGGACTTAGCCGGAGGCAAACCCTTCCTAGGTCCAGAAGTGAGAACAAAAAGAGCATCAGACTTCATGAAAGTCTCTGTAGCGACCAAATAAAACTTCAGAGCCCTGACCACATCTAGGCAAGAAATCCGGCTTAAGCCGGAACACCACCTTATTCTGATGCCGCTCGAAATAAGGAGGTTTGATGGAAAGCGCTGCCAGCTCAGAAACTCGCCTTACAGAAGTGATAGCCACCAAAAAGGCTACCTTAAGAGTCAGAATGGGCAAGGCAGCCTCATGGATAGGCTCAAAGGGAGGCCCTTGCAGAGCAGACAACACCAGATTCAAATCCCAGACTGGTAGCAAAAGCTTACGGGGTGGATGCACATGAGAAACACCCTGGAAAAAGGTTTTAACCAACCGGTGATTGGAAAAAAGATCTTTGGAAAAAAATTGCCAGAGCTGAAACATGGCCTTTTAGGGTACTAAGTTGAAGGCCTAGATCCAAACCATGTTGCAAGAATTCCAGAAACCTGGGAATAGAAAACACCCGACAGGGAAGAGACTTGGACTCACACCAGGCAATGTAAGCATGCCAGACCCTGTAATATATAAAGGACGAAGACTTCTTCCTAGCCCTAATCATGGTATCAACAACAGAAGCAGGCAACCCCTTTTCCATCAAGATGGAGGTTTCAGCAGCCAAGCCGTTAAAGCCAGCGTAGCTGCCCGAGTGATAAGATCTGGATCCTTGGGCAAGACGTACCGGTCTACAGCCAACTGCACAACGTCTGCGAACCAAACTCTTCATGGCCAACAAGGGGCCACTAGTATGGCTGGTACCGGCTCCTGGGCTATCTTGCGCATGACCCTGCCCAGGAGAGGAAACGGAGGGAACACATAGAGAAGCCGAAACTCCGTCCAAGGTATTGCCAGGGCATCCGTGGCAAGGGCCAGAGGATCCTGAGATAGATAGACAAATCTGGGAAGTTTGTGATTGTGACGGGACGCAAACAAGTCTACGTCCGGCTGACCCCAGCGGTGACACAGGGAGAGAAACACCCGGTTGTTGAGGGACCATTCCCCCAGACGAGACGACCCCCTGCTCAGGGAGTCCGCCACCTGGTTCTCCACCCCTCGGATGTAGACCGATTATATGCAGGGAACATGCTGTTCCGCCAAGACCGAATCAGGGAAACTTCCTTGAAGACTCGCTTGCTCCGAGTCCCTCCCTGATGATTGATGTAGGCAACCGCCGTCTGGTTGTCTGAGCGGATCTGAACAGCCTGACCCTGAGGTGAGTGGATAGGCGAGAAAGAACCAACCTGATCGGCCTCCGTTCCAGGGCGTTGATGGAAGCATGGGCCTCTTGTGGGCCCCACCGACCCTGGGACTACAGGGACTTCCAGAAGCCTCCCCAACCGGTCAGACTGGCATCTGTGGTGACAGTCTCCCAGCACGGGGGTAGGAAGGTCCTGCCCCCCAGAAGGCTCCTTGAGTCCAGCCACCACGAGAGGGACTGTCTGGCCAGAGGACACAGACCAAATTCCTGATCCAGGGACACAGGGTCCCGATCCCAAACTGACAAGAGGTGCAACTGAAGAGGTCTCATGTGAAAGTGAGCAAAGGGAACTGCCTCGAAGCAGGACACCATCAGGCCCACCAACTGCATCCCGTGACGGATGGAGGGATGAGGACACGATAGCAGAGCCCGAGCCTGCATCTGAAAACCCCCCACCTTCTGCTGAGGAAGGAACACCTTGACCTGAGAGGTGTCCAGAGTCATGCCCAGAAAGGACCTCACCAAGGACGGGGACAGAGAAGACTTGGGATAGTTGATCACCCAGGCGAAGGACTCCAGAGTGGATGTCACCATCTGAGTGTCCTGCTCGGCCTGAGGAAAGGACTTGGCCACAATCAGGATGTCGTCCAGGTAAGGAATGATGCGTATGCCCTGGTTCCTTAGCAGGTGCCGAGGTGATACCGAAGGGTAGAGTCACAAACTGGTAGTGCTGATCCTGCAGCTCGAACCTTAGAAATCTCTGATGACCTGGGAAGATAGGCACATGAAGATAAGCATCTTTGATGTCCACAGTGGTCATGAAGTCGCCCGGGCGAAGGGTACTGACAGAGCGTAGTGTCCCCATACGAAAATGCTTGAATCTGACAAATTTGTTGAGGCCCTTCAGGTCCAGAATGGGCCTCAGAGAGCCGTCCTTTTTGGGGACCGTGAAAAGATTGGAATAGTACCCCTGACCCCGTTCTTGATGGGGCACCGGACAAATGACCCCTGACTCCAGCAGGCATTGAACCGCCAGAAGAAACCCTTGAGCAGACAACGGGTTTAAAGAAATCCGGGATCTGATGAATCTTGGGGGGGCAGGCTGCAAACTATCTTGTAACCGGAGGACACCATCTCCTGAATCCACCGGTCTGAGACGTGAAGCCTCTAGACGTGAGCAAAGAGCCGAAGCCGTCCCCCCACCCAGATGTGTGAGGGCGCCCCTTCATGCCTGAGGGGGCTTGGGAGAGGGTTTGGGCTTGAACTCCAGGAGAGACCGGGACGACCAAGGGGTCTGCCACGGCCCCAAGAATCTCTGCAGGGGGGAGCAGCGAGTATCCAAGCCAGAAGGAGGGGGGGGGGGGGTCCCCTGAAGGAAAAGAAGGGGACACAGTCCCCAAAACACTTACCCCCTCAGAAGCCAGGACAGGAACTCCGCATCCCTAGTAGGCTCACCATAAAGCCTATGGCCGGCTATCCTTTGTGGAACAGGGTCTGCGGCTTGGAGCATCGTTCCAGGAGCACTTGACCCTAGTGCTCTTCTACCCTCACCCGATCTGTCAGCCAAGGCTGGGAGGCAGAGAGGGTCCAGATAGACTTGCAGCAGGCTTAGTTGCCTCGCTCACCTGCGCAAGAGAGAGAGCCATCTTCTAACTTTGCAGATCCACTGCAGAGGAAACACTGGGAACTGGTTAATCCCATTTTTATAGGGGGCCGGGAGATGCCACAGCTTTCTACAGTACCACTGCACCACCTTGTGGCGGAATAACCCAACTGTTATGAATCCGAAGCGTGCCGTGCCATGCAATAAAGGAAAAGGAGCATCATTTTTAGGTCTCCAGTTTAGCTAAATGACAGGAAAAAGGTTACTGTATGAGCCATGATGGGCGGGGGTTCCTGCAATGAACGCAGTGAGGCCTGTTCACATTAAGTTATGCCATTGCTCAGGTCAAAACTAACCAACCAACTCGGCTATGGTGAAGTCTTCTGTTGTGTGCCGTCTAGGTATAGCCCAGAAGTCTGCACTGGATGGAACCAAGTTCGAGTGAGAGATCACCTCTGGACTGGCTAATAACCGGAGGTTATCTAGGTAAGGCATGATCGAAAATCCTCTGACCTCCGATCGCCCATTGCCCTGGCCAGAATCTTCTTAAAGATTCAGGGGGCAGAGGATTTCGCAAAGGGAAGTGGCCCCAGGTGGTCTCTCATCCAGGTACCGATCGGGTCCAACCCTGCTTAGCTTCCGAGATCAGGAGTATCCAGGCTAGTGTGGCCGCAGGCCGCAAAATGCGTATGTATGTGTGTTTATGTTCCCGCTAATATACAGCGTCTCCAAGATTATATTTTCTATCGGAAGGTTCCCCTGCTTTTAGTGGGGACTAAACTCCTGTGGATAACTGGTGCAAGACCTAGCTGCCTGAGTGGGTGGGTTACAAATTGGGCTTGGTCTGTGACACCAACTTCTTATTTGGTTACCCCTGAGGATCTAGAGAGTGTAGCCTCCAATTCAAAACCAAACATAGGGTTTCATTTAGAAAAGGAAAACCACCTTTCCTCTGCGTTTGGCTATAAACTGATGATACAAGGACAAAAACAAACAGGAGTAGGCCAGGCACAAGTACCAGACCTGGTAACCCACCGGAAAGGTTCAGTATGCTATGAGGTGAGATAGTCCTGGCGTATATGGACATAACTGTCCTAACAGGGTCTGTCTAGGGTTGTATACGTGAAGTTACCCCTAAGATTGATTGATAACATAGTGCACAGTATTTGTAGATAGTTTGTATTGAGATGGAGGAGGAGTATTGTAATCATGTATATATTTATAAATTAATACACTGATACTTGGATGAAATATGGTGTTATAGAGGTTTGTAAATGTTTGCCCATACCTTATAGTAGCCAGGGGGCACGGTCTTTATGATGAGATGATGTGGCCATGGAGTTAGAGCCTGGGATATCCAGACTAGTATTGAGCAAGAGCTGCGCTGAGTAGAAGCAGCGGTGGAGAACAGGCACTGCTATTTCCTGCCGGCGGCTGCATTTTGTGCAGCTGCAGCAATGACAGGTTCTCTTTGGCCACATCTTGGCTCGTCAGGTGGGCGGTCCCGGGGGCGGGTGTGGGGCGGGGCAGGCACAGTGGAGTCACTTCTGCTCTTGGATAGGGAGGGATGGGGGACTGATCGGGAGGGCGGAAGTGAGGTGGGGCGAGGGCGCCGCATCCGGTCGGGAGCGCCTGGCCACATTTAAAGTGGACCAACACCCAGGATTTTGACTATCCTGGGTCTTGGTCCACTTCGGTGGGGCACCCCCGATCGGGGTGCACCGCTGTGTGAAACCCCCCAAAAAACTCACCTCTCCCCGCGCCGACGGACAAGCGGCTCCTCCGCCGCCGCCTCCCGCGAAGATAAGGTAAGGAGTTTGGGGTGTTTTGGGGGGTTTCACCCCGCGGGACATCCCGACCTCGGATGTCCCGCGGGGAGGGAGGTGATCGGCCCGGGAATCTTATAGATTCCCGGGCCGATCACCCGTGGGTGTTGGTCCACTTTAAGAGCGGGCTGGACATGAACAGATTGGCACCCAGGTGAAGTGGTCTAGAACCACGCAGCGCGTCGGTGAGAAGGTAAGTGGGGAGGACAATAAGGGCTATTGATGTAAAGGTGGATTACTAAATTGATTATTGTTGGCTCATTATGGCATGTATTTTCTGACGCTCAATGTCATGAATAGGCACTAAGGTAGTTTGAATCTTTAAATCTTTAACTTGCACTATTATTAAAGTTTATTTATAGCACCACCGTTTAATTATTGTTAATTTAGTTGATGACATTACTATTAGGATTGCACAAGCACCTTCTAATTCGTGGCATGAGCGTCGGTATATATATGGTTATATTGAACAAGTGGGGGAACACTGGAATTTGAGTGTCCTGTAAGATTAGCCCTAATAGTTCCTCCCCACTTATGGGTTTTTTTTAAATATATGTATTTTATTATGTTGTGTGTTGTTTTGTCCTATGTATGTTCAGTGTTCAGATATTTGATGATAAATAAATATTGGATATTTTAATTAAGTGGTGTGCAGCCAAATTAGTAGGGACATTGAGGTGGGCTAGCCCTGGAGCCCCACCTAGATCATAGTCCTAAGATTGATTGATAACCTAAGCTTCTAGGTGCCTAGGCATACTCTGAAACTAGAGAGGGCTTAAATGATAAGGATTATACATTGCATGCCCTTTAGTTACCAATTACTGGGAATTTGGGGCAAATAACTCACTAACTCAACCCTTCCAGTCCCCTGTGACATAGCCCTAAAAGGCCCCCTTTGTCCTTCACCCTATATATAGCAACCAGGTAAAGGGCCAGAAGTATAAAGGGACAGGGAAGACCAAATACATGTGAAACCCCAAAAAACACCAACTTTTATGAAGAGGCACCTCATGGCTTGGCTCCCCCCCGGGATCTGCCCCCCAAGGAGAGACTTGGGAACGCAAAACCAAGCGCCACCCACGCTGCCAAGAGGAAGGACCACGCTGACTGGACAGCAAAGCCACCTAGCGCCCGATTCCTGGAATTTCCACGTGCCTGGCTAGCTTTGCCCCTCGGTCCCCTGACTATCTGCGCCTGGGGCACACCGTGCACCCATCTACCCCAGGAGAACCAGAGGGGAGACTTGGGGACACCAACCAAAGCGCCAGTGCTGCCGCTGACCAGACCGCAAGCCTACTGCAAGAGTTTAGGAGCCAGTCAGGGTAAGTGATGGGGTGCTCCAGCGGTTGGCGAGCAGCTCCCAAGACGCCTCCTGGGGTTTAAAAAAAAAATAAAAAAAAATAAACTGAATGATGAAAGAAAATCCCAGAAGTTTCCTGGAGAGGAAACAATACTGAAGACTGGGGGGAAGGTGTGGGGCTTTTAAACCTGTCCCAGTTTGTGTTTCCACTCTAGGGGGAGGAGCCCATCTCTTTACGTAGCCGTCCTGAAGGACAATGGGGAAAAAAAAAAAATGCCAGAGATCTCTAAATTTATGTATGCGGCGCTAGGTTTCAGCTTCTTTAATATAACCCCCGATTCATCCGACATGCTGTGGCTCAGATCTCCAGCAGCGATTACAAGAGATCTATTTATATATTGCGATCTAAGTGTTAGTGCCTTCAAATCTGTCCTTGATCCAGCCATCAGGGATTCAATCTTAGTTTCTATACAGTGATCGTGCCCTCAGTTCCTCAGATCGCTCCTTTACATAGAACAATTATTTCAGTGATAGCGATTTAGCTTTCAATGATTAAGATCTATTTTAGACCCCCCCCCCCCCCCAATGGTCAGTGCCGATCTCTCCATTTACATATCATGATCAAGCCACCAGTGCTTCCTATATCCCGCTTATATCGGGTCACCTGGCATCCAGTACCTCAG
This sequence comes from Gastrophryne carolinensis, assembly GCA_027917425.1. Lineage (NCBI taxonomy): Eukaryota > Metazoa > Chordata > Amphibia > Anura > Microhylidae > Gastrophryne > Gastrophryne carolinensis. The sequence continues at coordinate 465,689,231 of CM051237.1, read as the reverse complement.
ATCTATACATGCTGATCCAGCCAACAGTACATCCACATAAGCCTGTCTATGTGGCACAATCCATATTCAAGCCATCACTGCGTCCAATCTCTAATTAGGCAGAAAATCAAAAGTCAAACCGGACCTTCACCATGAATAAGAGCCTATGCCGCCACCCCCCCCCCCCCCATACATACAGATTGGCCACATTAAAAATCATCCTACCTGCACCTAGTCTGAGCCTTTAGACATCCAAGGTGGCGGCTCATGGAGCATCAGGCAGCCTGCAGACAGGAAGTGTGTTCTGACTGACGCTCTGTATTCTGGGATTCCTGTCCTTTTCCTGACCCCAGCTCTGCTCTGTCTGCGCAAAACACAGCTATAACCCTCCCTCCTCTCCTCATTGTGTGTGATGCTTCTGAGGCAAGATGGCGGTGCCCATATCCTAGAGTCTTGTACAGAGTTGCAGCCCAGCGGAGGAAAAAATAATAAGTGACTAAAAACTAGTTAATAAGAACTAGCTAATAACTAAAAACTAGTTTATGGGTTTGGGGCTTTTCATTAAATGACACTGAAGGTCCAGTTTAAAAGAGTGGTGTTTGTGTTCCTCTTTAGAAATGTAAAAGAAATGTGTGTTAGAATTGTGGCCCAGACCTGCGATTTACTTATCAGCATGTCGTTTCCAGATTTCTTATATTCCAGTGGCTCAGTAGTGTTAAAGTGGGAGCGGCTTTCCTGGCCTTGAGTAAAGGCCCTTACTATAGCTTCTCCCTTTGTAACTTAGGGCCTTGGGGCAGCATGAACATCCAAGCATTAGGGACAGGGGAGATTGGAAAACTCATTGTCCATCACCACTAGAACACCCTGCTGCTGCTTATAACTGAAACAAGGACCTTATATTGAGAGAACATAAAATATTTGTATGATAATGTTTCTAAACGTCTGTGAAAGTTACATTAATTAAGCAATATTAGGATGCGTTTTTTGGCCTAGTCTAAAAGATTCCAGGGCCATGTGAATGCCCTTGGAACCTCAGGATCCTCCGTAACCTTACAGTAATCTTCTCTCCCACAGCATCCTCCATCCAATGTGTACACCCCCATTGCCAGGCATTTCTGAATGGCTGATGGCAGGTACACACAGCTGACAGCAGGAAGATGGCAGCAATCATTCAGCCAGTATTAAAGCTCAACCATCAGGCAAGCCCAACACATGAGCATCCCAAATCAGCTACCATAAGTTAGACCAAAGCCCGGAGAGGGAGTAGCAGAACAAAACCTGGGAATCTGATTTGGGATGCTGGGGGGGGGGGGGGGGGGGGGCTGGCTCTGCAGTCTTTTAGATTCCAGGGCCAGCCAAGTTGGGTTTTGTTTAATAGACCAAAACACAGGATTTTGACCATTTTGAATACCTTTCCCCTGGGTCACCAAGCATCCCCGCTGCCTATAGTATTGCAGGGGCAGATGCTGCGGCAGGGGTGGGTATACAACCCACAGCTTTAATGCTGGGGCAGAGCATAAGCTGTGTCGTCTTATATGAGGGGTACAATGATGCTGGGTACAGGGGGAGACTTGAAGCCGCTAATGCAAAGAGGGCAGGGGGAGGCGGGGGCGAGAAAAACGTGAGTTCAGAACAGGCTCAACAAAAAGGGGGCTGCATGATAGGGTCTCCAACATAAAGAGGCCAGGCCTGTCAGCTGTGCAGAGTGTCACTGTAGCCTACATACAGAGGCCAGGCCTGTCAGCTGTGCAGAGTGTCACTGTAGCCTACATACAGAGGCCAGGGCCTGTCAGCTGTGCAGAGTGTCACTGTAGCCTACATACACAGAAGCCTGTCAGCTGTGCAGAGTATCACTGTCTCCTACATACACAGAAGCCTGTCAGCTGTGCAGAGTATCACTGTCTCCTACATACACAGAAGCCTGTCAGCTGCACAGAGTGTCACTGTCTCCTACATACAGAGGCCAGGCCTGTCAGCTGTGCAGTGTCACTGTCTCCTACATACACAGAAGCCAGGCCTGTCAGCTGTGCAGAGTGTCACTGTCATCTACATACACAGAAGCCTGTCAGCTGCGCAGAGTTGTCACTGTCATCTACATACACAGAAGCCTGTCAGCTGCGCAGAGTGTCACTGTCATCTACATACACAGAAGCCTGTCAGCTGCGCAGAGTGTCACTGTCATCTACATACACAGAAGCCTGTCAGCTGTGCAGAGTGTCACTGTCTCCTACATACAGAGGCCAGGCCTGTCAGCTGTGCAGTGTCACTGTCTCCTACATACACAGAAGCCAGGCCTGTCAGCTGTGCAGAGTGTCACTGTCATCTACATACACAGAAGCCTGTCAGCTGCACAGAGTGTCACTGTCATCTACATACACAGAAGCCTGTCAGCTGCGCAGAGTGTCACTGTCATCTACATACACAGAAGCCTGTCAGCTGCGCAGAGTGTCACTGTCATCTACATACACAGAAGCCTGTCAGCTGCGCAGAGTGTCACTGTCATCTACATACACAGAAGCCTGTCAGCTGTGCAGTGTCACTGTCATCTACATACACAGAAGCCTGTCAGCTGTGCAGAGTGTCACTGTCTCCTACATACACAGAAGCCTGTCAGCTGCGCAGAGGGTCACTGTCTCCTACATACACAGAAGCCTGTCAGCTATGCAGAGGGTCACTGTCTCCTACATACAGATGCCATGGCCTGTCAGCTGTGCAGTGTCACTGTCACCTACATACAGAGGCCAGGCCTGTCAGCTGTGTAAGTATCACTGTCTCCTACATACACAGAAGCCTGTCAGCTGCGCAGAGGGTCCACTGTCTGCATAGCTGACAGGCTTCTGTGTATGTAGGAGACAGTGACACTCTGCATAGCTGACAGGCTTCTGTGTATGTAGGAGAGTGTCACTGTCTCCTACATACAGATGCCAGGCCTGTCAGCTGTGTAAGTATCACTGTCTCCTACATAGACAGAAGCTTGTCAGCTCTGCAGAGGGTCACTGTCTCCTACATACATAGAAGCCTGTCAGCTGTGCAGAGTGTCACTGTCTCCTACATACACAGAAGCCTGTCAGCTGTGCAGAGTGTCACTGTCTCCTACATACACAGAAGCCTGTCAGCTGTGGCAGAGTGTCACTGTGGACTACATACACAGAGGTTCCAGGCCTGCCAGGGGGTGCATTTAGCAGGGCCCAGGCAAGCAGACAGTCGGGCCCAGACCTGAGGTGTGCAGATATAGGGGCCCAGGTGAGCAGACAGTGGGGCCCAGGCAAGCAGATAGAGGGGCCCAGGCCCGTCAGGGAGGAGGTGCAGATAGTGGGACCCAGGCCCGTCAGGGAGGGAGGGGGTGCAGATAGTGGGGCCCAGGCTCGTCAGGGAGGGGGGAGGGTGCAGATAGTGGGGCCCGGGCCCGTCAGGAGGGGGGGAGGGTGCAGATAGTGGGGCCCGGGCCTGTCGGGGGGGGGGGGTGCAGATAGTGGGGCCCGGGCCTGTCGGGGGGGGCGTGCAGATAGTGGGGCCCGGGCCTGTCGGGGGGGGCGTGCAGATAGTGGGGGCCCGGGCCTGTCGGGGGGGGCGCTGCAGATAGTGGGGCCCGGGCCTGTCGGGGGGGGCGCTGCAGATAGTGGGGCCCGGGCCGGGCTGTCGGGGGGGGCGGGGGGCTGCAGATAGTGGGGCCCAGGCCTGTCGGGGGGGGGGGGGCTGCAGATAGTGGGGCCCAGGCCTGTCGGGGGGGGGGGGGGGCTGCAGATTAGTTGGGGCCCAGGCCTGTCGGGGGGGGGGGGGCTGCAGATAGTGGGGCCCAGGCCTGTCGGGGGGGGGGGGGGCTGCAGATAGTGGGGGCCCTGGGCCTGGCAGGGGGGGGGGGGGGGGCTGCAGATAGTGGGGGGCCCAGGCTGTCAGGGGGGGGGGTGCAGATAGTGGGGCCCAGGCCTGTCAGGGGGGGGGGGGGCTGCAGATAGTGGGGCCCAGGCTGTCAGGGGGGGGGGTGCAGATAGTGGGGGCCCAGGCCTGTCAGGGGGGGGGGTGCAGATAGTGGGGCCAGGCTGTCAGGGGGGGGGGCTGCAGATAGTGGGGCCCAGGCCTGTCAGGGGGGGGGGGGCTGCAGATAGTGGGGCCCAGGCCTGTCAGGGGGGGGGCTTGCAGATAGTGGGGCCCAGGCCTGTCAGGGGGGGCTGCAGATAGTGGGGCCCAGGCCTGTCAGGGGGGGGGGGCTGCAGATATGGGGCCCCAGGCCTGTCAGGGGGGGGGTCTGCAGATAGTGGGGGCCCAGGCCTGTCAGGGGGGGGGGGCTGCAGAT
>CM051237.1:464326468-464401468 GCA_027917425.1 Gastrophryne carolinensis | reverse complement strand
CCTCATGCCTCCCAGCTTAGGCTGACAGTCCGGGTGAGGGTAGAAAAGCACCCTTGGTGCTTAAGAGCAAATGCTCTCCCGTGAGACCCTATATAAGAGGGTAGGCGGTCACCCGGGATGGTGACCCCGGTTTGGGATGCCCCGTCCCTTGGCCTTACACTTTGGGTGGTCCCCCCTTTTGGGTAATGCCCCTCTCTCTAGTGGGATAGCGGAGGGTAGGCGCAGGGCCCCTTATTCGGTGTTAGGTCCAAATTTTGTAATCATTAATTCTTAATAATGTTTTAATGTATTAATTTATTAAATTATTTTCCCAATAGTTATTAACTTATTTATTACTTCATAACAGCGTGTATTTCTCTGTCAAAACGGCGCTGTGGCTGCCATTCTTATGCAGGCTTTTTCCCTGAGGTAAAAGGGGCGGGGCCGGGCTTTTTGCATTGTCATGACGGAGGGGAGCTTCTCCCCTCACGCTTTCACTCTTGGGGGCGGGGGCCGGGCTTTCCAGCGCTGCGGCCCGCCCCTGTGTCACAGGCACCGCTGAGGTGCTTTTCTCTGTGCCTGTTTCCTCAGGCTGGCCACGCCCCCCTTCTCTCCTCAGAGCTGCTCTTTACCTCACGGCGAGAGGAAGCTGTCTTCAGGACCACAGTGAGTGGCCCGGTGGGCCCCCCCCTTCTGTCCCATCACCTATAATTATATATGCTTATGTCATATATATATTTATTCTATACTCCGCTTTTCTTATTAGCCTTTTTTATTATGTCTTTCAGATATAACCTACAGTGGTGTTAGGGGGTTTCTCCCGGTCCTAGGGTCCCTGGGTTCTTAATTGGCTTATTGCAAATCCTCCCACTTGGGACATTAAAGGGGCATCCCGGGTTGCTTATATGCGTAATTCCCTTGGTCATAGCAACTACCTATAAGTTCACCGTATGGAGGCATCCCCGGATACTGGGCTCGGGCTCCCCTCGGGGCAATCCCGGAAGTGTATGGGGTGTGGGGCATCCCTTACAGGGGATGATGTACTTCTGTGTATACCATGTGCACAGCAGACTATTACGCGGCAGTCCCGACCCCAGGCGTCTGGGTCAGCACCGCCGGTCGCTTCCCCTCCCCCTCCTAGCTTGATACTTACCCCGTGTGATGTTGTCATGGGTGGGGAGCTGCAATCTGAGGTGTGTGCCAGATTGGCCAACCTTGAAAAATTATTCTCCAGCGCGGTCGCCCGAAAGGCTCCGGCTAAAAGAAAGCATTTGTCACCGGCCTCGCCGGTGGTTGACTGGTAATCTGGATTGGTCCGATTACTCCCCACTGGAGGAAGGGGAGGTATATGAGGAATCAGATAATTCAGACGATCAGCAGTTTGTTGGCGCTGATGCTGAGCGGGACTTGGGGAGTTCCTCGGATACTCCTAACGTTCTGGCTCAGATGTTTGAGGTTTTGGCTATTTCTCCTCCTGAGGCAGTTCCACAGCAAAAGGGGGAGTTTTTCGAGGAATCCAGGCCGCGCTTGGAATTTCCTAATCAAAAGCATTTTGATGGAATTATTGCTAAGGAATGGGAGAGGCCTGCTGGGCTCCCAGGTATTCCTCAGGGTTGGGACAAAAAATATCCCTTCCCTTTGGATACGGTTAAGCGTTGGGCGTCCCCTCCCGAGGTGGATGCACCGGTTCTGGGGTTGACCAACACTGCTGTTTTACATACCCCTGATTGTTCCACTCTTAAAGATGGTGAGGATAAACACATTGACCAGATGGCTTGTCATGGTTTTGCCAGTGTTGGGTCAGCCATGCGGCCCGTTTGTGCTTCGGCGCTGATGGTGGTGGCTACCAGGTCGGTGGTCAGGGACCTGTTGACTTCTTCCGGACTTAATCCGGGTAGTGACGAGTTCCTTGGCCTTAAAAGGTGTGAATTGTTTTTGTCATTTGTTCTAGCCGCCTTGGATGACACTCTGATGATGTGTGGCAGGACGTCGGCTCTGCTAGTGACCATTTGGCGTTCGGTTTGGTTGCGCCAGTGGGCGGCCGATTTTGTGTCAAAAAAGTCACTGACGGCTCTCCCTTTTGTAGGATTAAGGCTCTTTGGAGAGAAATTGGATTCCGTCGCCAAAGGCGGTAAGTTACCTCAACGCAAGAAACAACGCCGTCCCTTTCGGGGGGCGGTTTCCTTTGCTCCTTCCTTTCGTGGGGCCAGAGCTGGCAGGGGATTTGCTTTCCCGTCATCCAGAGGAGATTCCGGGAACAGGGGCAGAGGACGTGCCCGTCCAGGATACAGTTGGGGCTCTAAGCCCAAACCCGCTGTAAACCAGCTCAGCAATGAGGGGGCGCCCTCACCCATGTGGGTGGGGGGGACGGCTGCAACACTTCTCCCAGGTCTGGGACCGGGAGGTCTCGGACAGATGGATCCGAGAAGTGGTGACTTCCGGCTACAAGCTGGAGTTCGAGCTCCGGCCCCCCTCCCAGATTCTTCAGGTGCCTTCGGACCCTCTGGCCACGCAGGGGCTCCAGGCGGCAGTAAAGAGTCTTCTGGATATGACTGTCATTTGCCCAGTGCCCCCCTCAGACAAGGGCTGGGGCTTTTATTCCAATCTGTTCACGGTACCCAAGAAGGACGGCTCGGTTCGACCCATCCTGGATCTGAAGATACTCAACAGGTTCGTCCGCCCGCGGAAATTCCACATGGAAACGCTGCGTTCAGCTATCTACTCTCTTCGTCAGGGGGACTTTCTGACGTCCATACACATCAAGGACGCTTACCTGCATGTTCCGATTTTTCCAGCGCACCAGAGGTTTCTCAGGTTCGTGGTGGAGGATCGGCATTTTCAGTTTGTGGCACTTCCTTTCGGTCTTACCTCGGTTCCACGGGTTTTCACCAAAGTGCTGGCTGGGGTAATGGCTCTACTCAGAGCCCGGGGTATACGCATTGTGCCTTATCTGGACGATCTTCTCATTATGGCGTCTTCCTTCAGCCAAGCAGAGTTGGACACCAGGACGGTGGTATCCACTCTGGAGAGATTCGGTTGGGTGATCAACTACCCCAAGTCCTCCCTTTCTCCGTCCAGGGTAGTGACCTTTCTGGGAATGTCTCTGGATACTTCCCAGGCCAAGGTGTTTCTTCCTCAGTCCAAGGTTCTTTTGATTCAGGAGTTGGTTTGGCTTCTCTTGTCCATCCCTCGTTCGGCCATCCGGCTAGGGATGAGACTGGTGGGATTGATGGTGGCCTCATTCGAGGCAGTTCCCTTTGCTCAGTTTCACACAAGGACGCTCCAGCTTCATCTGTTGGCGGTTTGGGACAGGTCTCCACTATCGTTGGATCAGTCCTTCCTGATGACCCCCCGGGTTCGGCGCTCCCTTCACTGGTGGCTGAATTCAGTCAACCTGTTGAAGGGCAGATCCTTTCTGACTCCTTGTTGGGAGACGGTCACCACGGATGCCAGTCTATCAGGATGGGGGGGTTTCTGGAAGGATCTTCAGTTTCAGGGTCTGTGGGGGCCTCAGGAGGCTCACGAGCCCATCAATGTACTGGAATTGAGAGCCATCAGGTTGGTTCTGTTTCGCTTGACTCATCAGTTGCAGGGCTTGCCGGTTCAGGTTCGGTCGGACAATCGGACGGCAGTTGCATACATCAATCACCAGGGAGGGACTCGCAGCAGGAGTGCCCTCAGGGAAGTGTCTTTGATTCTGGACTGGGCGGAGAGCCACGTCCCGTGCATCTCGGCAGTTTTACATTCCGGGAGTGGAGAACACGGAGGCGGACTCTCTGAGCAGGTCCTCATCTCGCCAGGGGGAATGGTCTCTCAGTCCCAAGGTGTTTGCGCTTGATTTGCCTCAGGTGGGGGTCACCGGTGGTGGACCTCTTTGCCTCTCGTCACAATCACAAACTTCCAGTATTTGTGTCTCTCTCGAAGGATCCACTGGCTCTAGCAGTGGATGCCATGTCCCTGAACTGGAGGGATCTGGGGTTTCCGTACCTGTTCCCTCCGTTTCCAATGGTAGCCAGAGTGGTGCGCAAGCTGGCCCTGGAGGGGGCGTCAGCAATTCTGGTGGCCCCAAGGTGGCCAAGACAGGTTTGGTTCGCAGACGTGGTAAGATTGGCAGAGGATCAGTTCGTTCTGCCCCTGCTGCCGGACCTGCTCACCCAGGGTCGGCTACGTTATCCCAATTTACCATCGCTGGCTTTGACGGCGTGGCTGCTGAATCCTCCATCTTGAAGGAGGAAGGTCTTTCTGATGTGGTGATTCGAACTCTTATTAGCGCTAGGAAGCGGTCTTCCTCTACCGTTTACTATAGGACCTGGAGGTCTTATATTGATTGGTGTGAGGTCAGGGCTTTCCCTTGTAGGGAATTTTCTATTTCCAGAATCCTGGAGTTTCTTCAACATGGTCTGGATCTGGGGCTCCAGCTTAGTACTCTGAAGGGGCAGGTTTCTGCCCTGGCGGTGTTCTTTCAAAGGTCCTTTGCGCTTCATCCTTTGGTCAAGACCTTTTTCCAGGGGGTTACGCATGTTCGGCCTCCTAGGAAGCCTTTGGTTCCAGTTTGGGATTTGAACTTGGTTCTTTCTCCTCTTCAGGGTCCTCCGTTTGAGCCCTTGCAGGATATTGCCTTGTCTTCGCTTACGCAGAAGGTGGCCTTTTTGGTAGCTATCACTTCTGTTCGGCGTGTCTCTGAGTTGGCGGCTTTGTCCATTCAAGCTCCGTACTTCGAGAGGCATCAGGACAAGGTGGTTTTTCGCTTTAAGCCGGATTTCCTTCCTAAGGTGGTTTCTGCTTTTCATCTAAATCAGGACATTGTTTTGCCCTCTCTGTGTCCTAATCCCAGCAACGACAAGGAGAGGTCTCTACATTCTTTGGATGTGGTGTTCGTTGTGAAGTACTATTTGGTGGTAACGTCCTCCTTTCGTAAGACTGACCCTTTTTTTGTGGTGCCCTTTGGGCCTAGGAAGGGTTTGGCGCCCGCCAAGTCTTCTATTAGTAAATGGATTCGTCAGGCCATTGTTGGGGCCTATTCTGCTAAGGGGAGGAGTCCCCCTTTTCGTGTTACTGCTCATTCTTCTCGTGCGGTTGGGGCGTCCTGGGCCTTCCAGCACCAGGCCTCTGTTGAGCAAGTTTGTAAGGCCGCTACTTGGTCTTCTGTTCACACTTTTTCAAAGTTTTACAAGGTTGATGTTCGGGCCTCAGCGGATGCTGTTTTTGGCCGCAAAGTTCTGCAAGCTGCAGTGGTTTAAGTTGTGCTTTATGCCTTGTTTTGGATCCCCACCCCTTATGGACACTGCTATTGGATGTCCCACATATTATGGATATCTTGAAGCGGGATGTGTGACATACTTAGAATAATACCATTTTGTGAATACTCACCTGTAAAATGGGTATTATAAGTATGTCACACACCCCGCTTCAACCCGCCCTTTGGATTCTGCATCCTTCATATGGTGAACTTTGCGTTGTTATGACTTATATTTGGCTCTTCCTGGTCCCTTTCCTTGCTGCTATATTTATACTGGGGAATGAGTGGGAGGTCCCAGGTATTTGTGGACTGGGAGGGGCTTTCTTTTTCCTATCATCTCTGCAGATCGCCCTCTACAGGTCAGTATTACCCACAGGTTATGGATATCTTGAAGTGGGGTGTGTGACATACTTATAATACCCATTTTACAGGTGAGTATTCACAAAATGGTATTTTTAGGAGAGAAAACTGCCATTCACTTTCATTGGGGTCGATTCAGAGCCAGGTGAGAATTCTCACTCCTTTATTTTAGAAGAGAAAACTGCCATTCACTTTCATTACAAACCGCTCTACCTTTAAAGCGGACCTTCACCCTGAATAAGAGCCTATCTCATATGTTTCCCACACCCTGTACATACAGATTGCTCACATTAATCCGGACCTTCACCCTGAATAAGAGTCTATCTTATATGTTTCCCCCCTGTACATACAGATTGCTCACATTAATCCGGTCCTTCACCCTGAATAAGAGCCTATCTTATATGTTTCCCCCACCCTGTACATACAGATTGCTCACATTAATCCGGACCTTCACCCTGAATAAGAGCCTATCTTATATGTTTCCCCCACCCCGTACATACAGATTGCTCGCATTAAAAATCATCCTACCTGCATCTACTGCATGTTATGAGCCTTTAAACATCCAAGATGGCGGCTCATGGAACATCAGGCAGCCTGCAAACAGGAAGTGTCTTCTGACTGTGCTGCTCTGCATTCTGGGATTGCTGTCATTTTCCTGACCCCATCTCTGCTGTCTGTGCAGAACACAGCTATAACCCCGCCCCCTGCACTTTATCCTGTTCTCCTCTCCTCAGCGTGTGATGCTTCTGAGTCAAGATGGAGGCGCCCATATGCTAGAGTCCTGAACAGAGTTGCAGCCCAGTGGGGGAAATAATAATAAGTAAGTGACTAAAAACTTTTTCTATCCACTGTGGACCATGTTAGTGAGAGGCTGACCTGACTTTTTCCTCTTGGAAAGGATAATGGAGCCGGATGCCCCGATGGTCCCTCTTCTTCCTGCTACATCTTTCCATGATAGAATCAAGTTACACTTAATTACAGAGGAGCCGGGCTTCATGTCATTGCTGAGCGCTGCTGGAGGGGGCGGGGCCTCAGGTCGCCTTATTGCGGGCGAGAATTCCTGTCCTCCGGTTTTTGTTTTGGTCTAAGCCGATCTTTTAGCCCCGAGCCATTCCCAGGCTTATTAGTGGAATCCTATTCCTCCCTGATTACAGTGCACACAGTGTGATCCTCACTCCCGGGAGAACATTGGGATTGATGACAAGGGGCCTGAAGCCTGTCCTATTAGGTGATGACAAGGAGCCTGAAGCCTGTCCTATTAGGTGATGACAAGGAGCCTGAAGCCTGTCCTATTAGGTGATGACAAGGAGCATGAAGCCTGTCCTATTAGGTGATGACAAGGGGCCTGAAGCCTGTCCTATTAGGTGATAAGGAGCCTGAAGCCTGTCCTATTAGGTGCTGACAAGGAGCCTGAAGCCTGTCCTATTAGGTGCTGACAAGGAGCCTGAAGCCTGTCCTATTAGGTGATAAGGAGCCTGAAGCCTGTCCTATTAGGTGCTGACAAGGAGCCTGAAGCCTGTCCTATTAGGTGCTGACAAGGAGCCTGAAGCCTGTCCTATTAGGTGATAAGGAGCCTGAAGCCTGTCCTATTAGGTGCTGACAAGGAGCCTGAAGCCTGTCCTATTAGGTGATAAGGAGCCTGAAGCCTGTCCTATTAGGTGATAAGGAGCCTGAAGCCTGTCCTATTAGGTGATGACAAGGAGCCTGAAGCCTGTCCTATTAGGTGATAAGGAGCCTGAAGCCTGTCCTATTAGGTGATGACAAGGAGCCTGAAGCCTGTCCTATTAGGTGATGACAAGGAGCCTGAAGCCTGTCCTATTAGGTGATAAGGAGCCTGAAGCCAGTCCTATTAGGTGATGACAAGGAGCCTGAAGCCTGTCCTATTAGGTGCTGACAAGGAGCCTGAAGCCAGTCCTATTAGGTGCTGACAAGGAGCCTGAAGCCTGTCCTATTAGGTGCTGACAAGGAGCCTGAAGCCTGTCCTATTAGGTGATAAGGAGCCTGAAGCCTGTCCTATTAGGTGCTGACAAGGAGCCTGAAGCCTGTCCTATTAGGTGATAAGGAGCCTGAAGCCTGTCCTATTAGGTGATAAGGAGCCTGAAGCCTGTCCTATTAGGTGATGACAAGGAGCCTGAAGCCTGTCCTATTAGGTGATAAGGAGCCTGAAGCCTGTCCTATTAGGTGATGACAAGGAGCCTGAAGCCTGTCCTATTAGGTGATAAGGAGCCTGAAGCCAGTCCTATTAGGTGCTGACAAGGAGCCTGAAGCCTGTCCTATTAGGTGCTGACAAGGAGCCTGAAGCCTGTCCTATTAGGTACTGACAAGGGGCCTGAAGCCTGTCCTATTAGGTGATGACAAGGAGCCTGAAGCCTGTCCTGTTAGGTGATGACAAGGAGCCTGAAGCCTGTCCTATTAGGTGATGACAAGGAGCCTGAAGCCTGTCCTATTAGGTGATGACAAGGAGCCTGAAGCCTGTCCTATTAGGTGATGACAAGGAGCCTGAAGCCTGTCCTATTAGGTGATAAGGAGCCTGAAGCCTGTCCTATTAGGTGATAAGGAGCCTGAAGCCTGTCCTATTAGGTGATAAGGAGCCTGAAGCCTGTCCTGTTAGGTGCTGACAAGGAGGCTGAAGCCTGTCCTGTTAGGTGCTGACAAGGAGGCTGAAGCCTGTCCTGTTAGGTGCTGACAAGGAGCCTGAAGCCTGTCCTGTTAGGTGATGACAAGGAGCCTGAAGCCTGTCCTATTAGGTGATAAGGAGCCTGAAGCCTGTCCTATTAGGTGATAAGGAGCCTGAAGCCTGTCCTATTAGGTGATAAGGAGCCTGAAGCCTGTCCTGTTAGGTGCTGACAAGGAGCCTGAAGCCTGTCCTGTTAGGTGATGACAAGGAGCCTGAAGCCTGTCCTATTAGGTGATAAGGAGCCTGAAGCCTGTCCTATTAGGTGATAAGGAGCCTGAAGCCTGTCCTATTAGGTGATAAGGAGCCTGAAGCCTGTCCTGTTAGGTGCTGACAAGGAGCCTGAAGCCTGTCCTATTAGGTGCTGACAAGGAGCCTGAAGCCTGTCCTATTAGGTGATAAGGAGCCTGAAGCCTGTCCTATTAGGTGATAAGGAGCCTGAAGCCTGTCCTGTTAGGTGCTGACAAGGAGCCTGAAGCCTGTCCTATTAGGTGCTGACAAGGAGCCTGAAGCCAGTCCTATTAGGTGATGACAAGGAGCCTGAAGCCTGTCCTATTAGGTGATGACAAGGAGCCTGAAGCCTGTCCTATTAGGTGATGACAAGGAGCCTGAAGCCTGTCCTATTAGGTGATGACAAGGAGCCTGAAGCCTGTCCTATTAGGTGATGACAAGGAGCCTGAAGCCTGTGCAAATCCAACGGGCAGCAAGCAGCTCCTGTCCCATGTGCCTCTCCTGCATTTCCTGTAGCACAGGGTAGAAGCCATAGCAGGGCTCCAATGTTTCCCCCTCTTATTTTAAACCGGACCTTCAGCATAATTTAATGAAAAGCCCAAACCCTTAAAAACTATTCCCCAACATCTATATTTAATGTATTTTACGTCTTTAGTCACTAGATGCAGGAAGGATGATTTTTAATGTGAGCAATCTGTATGTACAGGGGGGGAAACATATAAGATAAACTCTTATTCATGGTGAAGGTCCGGATTAATGTGAGCAATCTGTATGTACAGGGTGTGGGAAACATATAAGATAGGCTCTTATTCAGGGTGAAGGTCCGGATTAATGTGAGCAATATGTATGTACAGGGTGGGGGAAACATATAAGATAGGCTCTTATTCAGGGTGAAGGTCTGGATTAATGTGGGCAATCTGTATGTACAGGGTGGGGGAAACATATAAGATAGGCTCTTATTCAGGGTGAAGGTCCGGATTAATGTGGGCAATCTGTATGTACACATTGTGGCTGGGGTAATCCTTTAAGTTGGCTTGTTTTCATCGTGTCCGTCCTGGCTGTGGCTTGGAGTGTTTGTATTGCGCTCGGCGGCTTTGCCAGCACAATGGCGCGTCTCCTGCGCACGCTTTTCATTTATCCGCGAGCGGTGACATGAAGCAAACGTCCATTTCCTTAATCTTCGGCGCTTTGTTTTATCCTGGGCCCTCGTGCGCCTCTTGTGATTGGTCGCGGCTGCTGGAGGGGAAACAATGGCCTGTTGTAACACTTGTTGCTGAATGGCGGCGGCCTATGAGGTGATTTGTTTATCCCGGGCAGGCTGCCATCAACCCTTTCGGGGCCGCGTCTTCTATGCTCCGCGCTCGCTGCGCAACACCAGGCTGCGGATTTTTTTTCCTCAAGAAATCATTTAAAGTGGACCAAAACCCATGGAAATTGGCCCTGGGCCGATCGATTCCCACCCTCCCCCGGGCATCCAGAATCGGGACGCCCCACTGCGTGAAACCCCCCGGGCATGCGTGAGCCGCATCCCCGCTATCCGTCTAGCAGGGCGCCAGGCATTTGTGAATGGCCGATGCGGGCACGCTCCCTGTTAGAGGGAAGCGAGGGATGCATCCGCCAGCGCGCTCGGAGCCATTGGCGTGACGTCACATGCACCATAGGACCAGGAAGAGGTGAGTTTCTTCGGGCGATTTGGGGGGTTTTACACAGCGGGGCCAATCGGGGTGCCCCTGAGGAAAGGACCATGCACATAGGACCAGGAAGAGGTGAGTTTCTTCGGGCGATCTGGGGGGTTTCACACAGCGGGGCCAATCGGAAAGGACCAAACCCTGGATAGTCAAAATCCTGGGTTTTGTTCCACTTTAAACCAATGTCTTTACTTTTTTTATTTTTATGGTCATTCCTTCATATTTTTTTTACTAAACTGTACAAGGTTAAAGTTTTAACTATCCTGGGTATTGGGGTCGGGGGTGCCCCGCTGTGTGAACCAGGGTGGATTTGATTTAAATCTAATCTAATCTAATCACGATTTAAATCACGATTTAAATCACTAGTCAGTAAGGCTTGATTTAAATCAGTGATTTAAATCAAAGTTTCTACCCAAACTAGTTCTTGCTATTTTAACATGCAAGTAGATGAAGATTTTTAGAATCACTTTTTATATTACTTTTTTCTCCCCAGTTTAATGGGTTAATCATTCATATTTGGACACCACTGTTCTGTTGTACTTAGGAAGGAGAAAAATAATCCTGACCTTAATAACAATTTAAATTTATTCAACTGAAACAATAACAACATTACAGCATAAGTTATTTGCTTAAACAAACATCCATGTTTTGTTAACTAATTTGGCTAAACAAAATATATATATATATTTTAAGAAACTTAGACTGTCAGCCCAGCCGACACATGAAAAACTTAAATCCTACTGTCCCTGCTGTCCTCTGTAGCTCACTAGTCATAGGTTTGTAGAACAATAGGATTAAGGTCTTTTTCTCAACTCTGTTCATGTTGTAACATTTTTGCTGTGAAGAAGAGGCTGGGACCTCTGCGGAGTCCAATTCAGTTTTGAGAACTGCGTAAGTAAAGCGAGCGTCTGTGATAATATAGGAGAGAAACTGCCCACTAATCCTACAGAAACCTCTGGAAGAGCATGGCATTGTGAATGTTACACACATACAGCCTTTATTCTACTGAGTTAAACAACTCGGCTTTATCTCATGATGGAAGAACCTTTGGATGGTAAAATATTTTCCTCAAAAAGCAGTTTATTGAAAAAAAATCAGATTTAGATCCCAAAAATCCGATTTTTTTTTTGATTTTTTTTAAAAAAACATTGATTTTTATCCACCCTGGTGTGAACCCCCCGAAACAAACTCACCTCTTCCAGGTCCATGCGCATCCACTCACCCAATCAACGCGCTCCGATCCGCTGATGTCCCTTCGTCTAAGGCGAGCGGCTCAGAGTACGCTGATGGCTGCATCCCCCCCCCCCACCCTCTAACGGGGGGCGTGCCCGTGCTGGCCATTCACAAATGCCTGGCGTGCGGACGCGCCCTGCTGAAGGGATAGCGGGGATGCAGCCGTTATCCATCTACCCACGCCGATCAGCTCGGGAGGTCTATAAGATTCCTGGGCCGGTCAATTTCCCTCCCTCCAGGTAACCCCATACACTTACCTTGTTTCTCGGTCCAACGGCGCATGTGCGAGCCACGGGCACATCCCCGCTATCCCTTTAGCAGGACACGTGCCCGCGCCAGGCACTTGTGAATGGCTGATATGGGCACGCTGCATGTAAGAGGGAAGTGGGGGATACGGCCTCCAGCGTGCTCAGAGCCGCTGGCCTCAAACGTGACATCAGTGGCTTCCGATTGGACGAGCAGACACACATGCGCCGTAGGACCAGGAAGAGGTGACACACAGCGGGGTGCCCCAGGGGAAAGGATCAGAACCCTGGATAGTCAAAATCCTGGGTTTTGGTCCACTTTAAACCAGTGTCTTTTTTTTCTTTTTTTTATGGTCATTCCTTCATATTTCACAACCTATTTCTGGAACAGTAGATTCCACAGATTAAAACAATGGTAGTTTGTTTTTTACTAAACTGTGCAAGGTTACAGTTAGATTTTGACTATCCTGGGTTTTGGTCCAATCAGGGATGTTCCACTGTGTGAAACCCCCCAGGTCGCTGAAACGAACTCACCTCTTCCTGGTCCTACAGGGCATGCGCGTCTGCTCGTCCAATCATTGCACTCGGATCCACCGACTCCTCTTCGCCTAAGGCAAGCAGCTTAGAGCGCGCTGACAGCCGCGTCCCCCGCTACCCTCTAACAGGAAACGTGCCCGCGCCGGCCATTCATAAATGCCTGGCAGGGGCACGCACCCTGCTAGAGAGATAGCGGCTATCCCTCTACCCACACCGATCAGCCCGGGAGTCTATAAGATTCCTGGGCTGACCGATTCCCTCCCCCCGGAGCATCCAAAATCGGGATGCCCCACTGTGTGAAACCCCCCAGGTAACCCTATACACTTACCTTGTTTCTCGGTCCAACGGCACATGTGCGAGCCGCGGCCACATCCCCGCTATCCCTTTAGCAGGACGAGTGCCCGTGCCAGGCATTTGTGAATGGCTGGTATGGGCACGCTTCCTGTTAGAGGGAAGTGGGGGATGCGGCCTCCAGCGTGCTCAGAGCCGCTGGTCTTAAATGTGACGTCAGCAGATCCGAGCGTGTTGATTGGACAAGTGGACACACATGCGCCTTAGGACCAGGAAGAGGTGAGTTTCTTCGGGCGATCTGGGGGGTTTCACACAGCAGGGCATCCCCAATCGGGGTGCCCCAGGGGCAAGAACCAAAACCCAGGATAGTCAAAATCCTGGGTTTGGTCCACTTTAATCCAGTGTCTTTACATTTTTTTTTTAATTTTATGGTCATTCCTTCATATTTTTTTTTTTTTACTGAAATGTACAAGATTAAAGTGGACCAAAATCCAGGATTTTGACTATCCTGGGTTTTGGTCCTTGCCCCTGGGGCACCCCGATAGGGGATGCCCTGCTGTGTGAAATGCCCCAGGTCGCGGAAACAAACTCTCCTCTTCCCCGTCCTACAGCGCATGTGTGTCCGCTTGTCCAATCAACACGCTCGAAGGTCCGGATTAATGTGGGCAATCTGTATGTACAGGGGGGAAACATATAAGATAGGCTCTTATTCAGGGTGAAGGTCCGGATTAATGTGGGCAATTTGTATGTACAGGGGGGAAACATATAAGATAGGCTCTTATTCAGGGTGAAGGTCCGGATTAATGTGGGCAATCTGTATGTACAGGGGGGAAACATATAAGATAGGCTCTTATTCAGGGTGAAGGTCCGGATTAATGTGAGCAATCTGTATGTACAGGGGGGAAACATATAAGATAGGCTCTTATTCAGGGTGAAGGTCCGGATTAATGTGAGCAATCTGTATGTACAGAGGGGAAACATATAAGATAGGCTCTTATTCAGGGTGAAGGTCCGCTTTAAGCCATTTTTGACTGTTGGTCCGCTTAAAATGAGATGTGATTAAGTCCTTATCTGCTGGTGGGTGTAATGCGGCCAGTGCCTGAGGAAGCCACATGGTCACGCGTGTAGCCCAGGGTGGAGACAGAGAGGTAGTTGGGAGAAAGCGTTTAGTGAGTATAGTGTGTATGTATATAACGTCGCCCCGTGCGGTGGAGCCGCGCCCCCTCTACGTCTCGTGACAGTTTTGCGTTGTGGCTTTGCGCAGGTTTTTATGAGCTGTGAATGCTCCGTATAAACCTGTTTCTGGGACTCCATCGTGTTATGTGAGAAGCTACAACCCCCGGAAAGAGATCCCACCGCCCTCCACCTGTCCGTTCTTTCAATAAAGTGCTGGGAACCCGCCTGTTCCAGGGCCTGTAAACTGACCAGTGGGGGCGCGTGCACTCGGGCCCTGCCTTCCCAAATACAGTGCGGTACACGGCCTCCCTCCATATATGTGCTTGTTGTACTGGGGTGACCCGGCGGCTGCGTCTCTGTTCGGGGCGCTCGGCGGTGAGTCACAGAGTGGAGAGAGCGGCTGCTGGGCACCACACAGGGGCGTAACTATATGGGGTGCCGGGGGTACGACTGCACCATGGGCCAAGAGGTCAGGGGGGCCCATCATTGGTGCTCCTCCATTGCTGTTTCAGTCCTTAGTTGTCTAGCTTCATCCAATTGAGTTAAACCGGACCTTCAGCATCATTTAATGAAAAGCCCAAACCCTTAAACTATTCCCCAGCATCTAAAATTAATATATTTTAAGTTTTTAGTCACTTATTATTCTTTCCCCCGCTGGGCTGCAACTCTGTTCAGGACTCTAGGATATGGGCGCCGCCATCTTATCACATACTGAGGAGAGGAGAGCGGCATAAAGTACAGAGGGCGGGGTTATAGCTGTGCTTTGCACATACAGAGCAGAGCTGGGGTCAGGAAAAGGACAGCAATCCCAGAATGCAGAGCAGCACAGTCAGAAGACACTTCCTGTTTGCAGGCTGCCTGATGCTCCATGAACCGCCATCTTGGATGTTTAAAGTCTCATAACATGCAGTAGATGCAGTTAGGGTGATTTTTAATGTGGGCAATCTGTATGTACAGGGTGTGGGAAACTTATAAGATAGGCTCTTATTCAGGGTGAAGGTCCGGATTAATGTGGGCAATCTGTATGTACAGGGTGGGGAAACATATAAGATAGACTCTTATTCAGGGTGAAGGTCCGGATTAATGTGAGCAATCTGTATGTACAGGGTGTGGGAAACATATAAGATAGGCTCAGGGTGAAGGTCCGCTTTAAGACAATTTTAAGTTTACTGTGTGAGTTGTGAAAGGGCCCTGTTTAAAGTGGACCAAAACCCACCTCGATCTACAAGATTCCGGGGCTGATCAATTCCCTCCCCCCTGGGCATCCCACTTTGTGACCCCCCCCCCCCCCCCCCCCCGGGTTGCCCCGTTCACTTGCCTTGTTTCCCGGTCCAACGGCGCATCCCCGCCCTCCCTCTAGTATGGCGCATGCCTGCGCCAGCCGTTTGTCAATGGTCAGCGCAGGCGCGCTCCCTGTTAGAGGGCAGCAGGGAATGCGGCCGCCAGCGCGCTCGGAGCCACTGGCCTTAGACGACATGACGGTGGCTCCAATCTCTCTGATTGGACATGTGCCATAGGATTGGGAAGAGATGAGTTGGCTGTGGTGATCTGGGGGGGGGGGGGTTCACACAGCCGGGTGCCCCAGGGGAACTGACCAGAACCCAGCATAGTCAAAATCCTGGGTTTTGGTTCACTTTAAGGTTCTACATTTCTGCGTCTAACTGAAGTGTGTGATTACACTTCCCTCTACTTGGATGGAGTCATCGCACATCATCACTTACCTCCATTAGTTGCTGATCCGTGTCATGGAAACGTTCTGTGTTCCCGGAGATTTGCTTTTTGGCTTCCTCTGAAAAAGTCCTATTTACATGAGTGCTGGCTGATAGGAGGCTGCTGAGTGCTGCGCTGCTCCGCAATGCGTCCGGACCACAACCTCCCCCCCCACTCCCCCGCAATGCGCCCGCACCACAACCTCCCCCGCAATGCGCCCGGACCACAACCTCCCCCGCAATGCGTCCGGACCACTACCTCCCCCCCCCCACTCCCCCGCAATGCGTCCGGACCACAACCTCCCCCCCCACTCCCCCGCAATGCGCCCGCACCACAACCTCCCCCGCAATGCGTCCGGACCACTACCTCCCCCCCCCACTCCCCCGCAATGCGTCCGGACCACAACCTCCCCCCCCACTCCCCCGCAATGCGCCCGCACCACAACCTCCCCCGCACTCCCCCGCAATGCGCCCGCACCACAACCTCCCCCACAATGCATCCGGACCACAACCTCCCCCACACTCCCCCGCAATGCGCCCGGACCACAACCTCCCCCACACTCCCCCGCAATGCGCCCGCACCACAACCTCCCCCGCACTCCCCCACAATGCGCCCGGGCCACAACCTCCCCCCACTCCTCCGCAATGCGCCCGGACCACAACCTCCCCCCACTCCTCCGCAATGCGCCCGGACCACAACCTCCCCCGCAATGCGCCCGGACCACAACCTCCCCCACACTGCCCCGCAATGCGCCCGGACCACAACCTCCCCCACAACCCCCCGCAATGCGCCCGGACCACAACCTCCCCCGCAATGCGCCCGGACCACAACCTCCCCCCACACTCCCCCACAATGCGCCCGGGCCACAACCTCCCCCCACTCCTCCGCAATGCGCCCGGACCACAACCTCCCCCCACTCCCCCGCAATGCGCCCGGACCACAACCTCCCCCACAACCCCCCGCAATGCGCCCGGACCACAACCTCCCCCACACTGCCCCGCAATGCGCCCGGACGACAACCTCCCCCCACTCCCCCGCAATGCGCCCGGACGACAACCTCCCCCCACTCCTCCGCAATGCGCCCGGACGACAACCTCCCCCCACTCCCCCGCAATGCGCCCGGACGACAACCTCCCCCCACTCCCCCGCAATGCGCCCGGACCACAACCTCCCCCACAACCCCCCGCAATGCGCCCGGACCACAACCTCCCCCACAACCCCCCGCAATGCGCCCGGACCACAACCTCCCCCACACTCCCCCGCAATGTGCCCGGACACCACAACCTGACGATCAGCGTTGGTTTTGGTCCACTTTAAAAAAATGGCCCGGGACTTTTCTGGTCACACCGGCCCGGTATCTGCACCAACCACCGGCCGATCACGTTCATAACACACTGAACGCCAGAACCCCCCCCCCCCCCATAACAGGCTGAGTGGCAGAACCCCCCCTTACTCCCCCCCGATCACCCCTTACTCCCCCCCGATCACCTCACTTTCTGTTGCTGGGAGGGGTGCCAGGGTCCCGGGATGCAACCGCATTGCCGTGCAGTAACCAGGACTAAGGACTGTCAGATAGGGGCAGATTGGTCCTTTTTATTCTTTGTTTCTTTCATTCTATTCTTTTTCATGCTTTCTTTTTTTCCATCTATTTTTGTTTCTTTCTTTCATCGGTTCTGCCATTCTTTTCTTACCTTGTTCCTTTTATCCTTTTTCTGTTTCTGTCATTCATTATATGCTTTTGTTCTGTTTATTTCCCTTTTTTTAATATATTTTATATTTATACATGCAATTTTATCACCATTTATGGAGTAACATACCACATCGGCAATGGGCCCACTGAGACTCTATCGCCCAAGGGCCTACATAACCCTGGAGCTGGCCCTGATCAGTGACATAAACTATTCAAGAGGGATTAAAGCTGATGGAAACCCAAAAATAGGTCCAGCGTTCAAGCTTTTTTTCGAACAGAAAAATGGTTCAATCCCTAAAAAGAACTTTCATTGTTCAAAAACATGCAGGACGCCGCTGGCATGTGTTTTTGGAATGAAATAATCCTGTTACTCATTGGAATTGTCAGTTTCCTCCACCTATTTGCTGGAGGAAATTCAATCTTTAAATTGCCACATTTGCGCACGCTTTTCTGCCCTATAAACATCCCATAAATCAGGGGTGGTGAGAAAAAAGGACGCTAGCGCTCCAAAAAACGTAGCCTAGAGTCACAGAAATATAAGAGCTTGGAAGCCGCAGCTGATCAGTAAATCACAGGTCTGGGGCACCCAACACACAGGCTTATCTTTTACATTCCAAAAGAGGAAAATAAGGCAGAACAGCAAAAACCTGACAAAAGGAGTTTTCCTTGGATTGCTTAGTGGTCATGATTTCCTGCTTTCAGTTGTGGGGCATTTCAGTGAAGTTGCCATGCTCCGCCCTCATGCCCCGCCCTCCCTCTGATGTCAGTTGTCCACATTTGACAGCTTTGGCTCAGTGATTTTGTGATGTCACAGAAGATCATTAGATAAGCTGCTGGTGGGGATTAAATTATCCGCTAATACACCCAGGTTCCTTTCTTCCTGACATCAATCCATTCTCTGGGATCCCTTTGAAATGTTACATAGTTACATAGTTAATTCGGTTGAAATAAGACATATGTCCATCAAGTCCAACCAAGGGTGTTGGGGGAGTTTTTTATTTTATTTATTATTTTACTGATAACCGCTAATAGTAACTGCTAATGTTATTTTCTTCTAAATAAGCATCTAATCCTTTTTTGAAGCTGCCAGCGGTTGATGCTGTAACAAGCTTCTGTGGGGGGCTATTCCCCAGATTTATAGTTCCTATGGTAAAGAGTGATTGCCGCCTCCGGAGATTGAATTTCTTTTTTTCCAGTCGAAGGGAGCGTTCCCTTGTCTTTTACCTGAAATAGTGTTACCCCATATTCTTTAACTTGTATAAATATATAAATGGACAATACAATCATGTCCCCTCTCAGTCGTCTCCTCTCAAGAGTAAGCAGATTGAATTCTCATATCTTTCCTCATAACTAAGATCTTTCATTCCAACTATTAGTTTGGTGGCTCCTCTGCACCCTTTCTATAGTCAGAGCGTCCTTTCTATGAATGGGTGACCAGAACTGGACGGCATATTCCAGCTAAAGTGGCAAAATTACTCACCTATCCTGTGATTCCAGGCCTCCATTAATGCATGATAACATAATGGTGGCCTTGGAAGCAGCTGCTTGGCATTGCATGCTGTTATTTAGTCTGTGATCTACCAGTCCCCCCCCCCCCCCCCAGATCCTTCTCAACAAGTGACCCTCCCAGTTTTACCGAGGACATATGTGGCCTTCGGGTTATTAGACCCCAAGTGCATCACTTTACATTTCTCCACATTGAACTTCATTTCTGGAGCCCAGACACTCAATGTGTCCAAGTCAGCCTGAAGCTTGTGACCATCTTCAATAGACACATAGGCGATGTGCTACATATCTTTGTGTCATCTACAAAAATAGAAATGTGCTTCTTATTCCATTTTCTATGTCGTTTATAAACAAGTTGAATAATAGTGGGCCCAGCACTGGACCCTGGGGTACGCCACTTACAACCAGTAACCATTCAGAGTAGGGATCATTACCCACAACTCTCTGCACACGATCCTTCAGCCGGTTTTCAATCCAGTTACAAACTGTGTTTTCTAATCCTGAAGATCTCAATTTCCCCAATAAGCGTCTATGGGGGACAGTGTCAAATGCTTTTGCAAAAATGTCTTTTATGTGCGCGCGCTAATGCCAAAATGACGGCCTTTGCCCAAATTGCCGGGTGCCGCTTCATTCCCTACCTGTAAGCTCCTTCCCTTTGAATGGAGAGAAGTGATGGGAATGGCTTTTGCGATTCTCGGATTAGCAGCATAAGCGAATGATTTCTGCTGTGGGGGATAATATTCTCTATTGAGCAGCGTAATAAAGACATTCCGGTGACAGCTGCGCGGTGTGCCTTACATTGCCAGCCGCACATTGTTACCCACGGCTTTTTGAAGCAAAAATATTTGTAACGATGGCAGGTGTGACCCCTGGGGCTCGGTTTAAGAGCCAGGTAGCCAGTGAGCCTTCAGTGTTGCCGGACTCCCAATTTTTATGGGGCTTTCTGGGCAGCTGATTGGCCGGACTGTCTCCATAATAATCCCTGTCACTGTCTCCAGCATTTTTCTCATGTTTCGGGTGTCACTGGTTAACATTCCAGTGTGTGGCTAGTGGGGGTTTCGAGCACCGATGTTTCCTCTCATGAAGGCAACGCTCCTGCAAAGACCATGACCATCAATAGAAGCTGCCATCTTGACCATTTAAAGTGGACCAAAACTCAGGATTTTGACTATCCCGGGTTTTGGTCCTTTCCCCTATTAGGGGTGTCCCGCAGATTGCCGAAGGCAACTCACCTCTTCCTGGTCCTATGGTGCATGCGCGGCCGCTCGTCCAATCAGCGTGCTCGGAGCTGCTGACATCACGCCATCTAAGGCCTTGTCTAAGGCGAGCGGCTCTGAGCGCACCGGTGGACGCATCCCCTGCTTCTCTCTAACAGGAAGGAGAGTGTGTCTGCGCTGTCCATTCACAAATGCCTGCTACGCACCCTGCTAGAGGGATAGCGGGAATGCGGCCCTGACTATTCACAAGGTAAGTGAATAGGGCGACTTGGGGGGTTTTCACACAGCGGGGCATCCTGATTTTACAGATTCCCCAGCCGATCGCCATGGGTTGACTATCCTGGGTTTTGGTCCACTCTCCCTCACCATGGTCCTACGGCGCATGCACGGCCGCTCGTCTAATCGGCACGCTCGGAGACGCTGAGCTATGCACGTCTTAGCGGCCGCATCTCGCGCTTTCCTCTAACAGTGAGATTTGTGAATGGCCGGCGCGGGCACATGCCCTGCTAGAGAGAAGCGCGAGATGCGGCCCGCCCATGCGCCGTTGGACTGGGAGTATAGAGGGTGTCCTGGGGGGGGTTCCATACAGCGGGCCATCCTGATTTTGGATGCCCCACAGGGAGGGAATGGATCGGCCCAGGAATCTATAAGATTCCCAGGCCGATCCAGTTGGGTTTTGGTCCACTTTAAGGCAGTACAAAACCCAGCAGTGGCTTCTGTCATCCCATCTGTCATCCTGAAACAGGATGCCCCCCATCAGGGCACTCATAAAAACTCACCTTTCTCCATTTAATGAGGGCCACCTGCAATGACCACATCATAACAGGCAGTGTGTAGAATCCCCCCCCCCCCAAATCACCCCATTACAGACTGTGCAAACCCCCCCCCATTAAAGGCAGTATGTAGAATCCCCCCATCACTCCCTTACAGGAAGTGTGTAGAATGCCTTCCCCCAATCCCCCTATTACAGACAGTGTCCCCCCAATCACCCCATTACAGGCAGTGTGTAGAATCTCCCTTAATCACCCTATTACAGGCAGTGTGCAGATTCCCTTGCTCTTACATTCTATCATGTTTTGTGGTTTCATACTTGGCAATATAACCCTTATAGGGACTGCGTCTGCCCAGCATCTGCATTGTAGTCTTATGTGAACATGGAGGCACCATGTGCAGTCATTGACTTCTTTCACAAAGCTTTGGGTGCTGAATATTCTTCATGTTCTAAATTTAATACCCCCCCCCCGCCTCAAAATCTTTGTTTTGCCTCTGTTTAAGCGCGGCCTCGCACCGAACGACTCGTCTTATGGAAGAGTTGCTGCCTGGCTCTGAGGCCAAATGTTTTACGTTTTGGTGGGACAAAAATGATTAGGAGAAACGAGCTCTTTGGCTCCTACCTAAAGCTGTTTGCCATCTGTTGGCACATTTCTCCTCCATCTTCAAAGGCTCCCGGCGGGGCTCGTCTGTGCGCTTAGGGTTCTCATATGTGCTATTTTATTACCTGCGTAATGAGAAGCCGCAGCGCAGCTTTCTGATCTGCTGCCTGTATAGATTAGAGATGAGGTACGATGGGGAATTTCCTGGTAATGCCGGGAACAACATGGGCTTTGTGAAGGGCCGTATCTTCCACATGTTGTGCGGATTAAAGGAGAAGCCCTGGGAAGGGGAACGTGTCTGTGAAGCTTCACCATCATCCTGGTTATGCTGCGTCTGGAGTAATAAGGATTTGCAGATTTGTTTTCTATAGTCCCATGACCCATGGCTTCCTCAGATCATTAGGAATTGATAAAGCTGCTCAGATTACTAGAGACGCTACTGACAGACTTTTTATTACAGATATGTTGTATTGTGTTAGCCATTCATGAAGGCAAAAATCTATTGGCCCATCAACAGGTCACATTTTGTGGATTACCCCATTTTCTGCACTGTAAGACCCACCCGGGGTTTAGAGGAGGGGACGGAGAAAAATATTCGGAACCAAATGGTGTGCTAAAATACCCTCCTCCCAATCACCCCATTACAGACAGTGTGCAGACCCCCCCCAATCGCCCTATAGCAGGCAGTGTGTAGAACCTCCCCCCATCACACCATAGCAGGCAGTGTGTAGAACCCCCCCCCCCCCAATCACCCCATAGCAGGCAGTGTGTAGAACCCCCCCCCAATCACCCCATAGCAGGCAGTGTGTAGAATCCCCCCCCCCCCCATCACACCATAGCAGGCAGTGTGTAGAACCTCCCCCCCCCAATCACCCCATAGCAGGCAGTGTGTAGAACCTCCCCCCATCACCCCATAGCAGGCAGTGTGTAGAACCTCTCCCCCCCCCCCATCACACCATAGCAGACAGTGTGTAGAACCCCCCCCCCCCCCCCAATCACCCCATAGCAGGCAGTGTGTAGAACCTCCCCCCATCACACCATAGCAGGCAGTGTGTAGAACCTCCCCCCATCACACCATAGCAGGCAGTGTGTAGAACCCCCCCCCAATCACCCCATAGCAGGCAGTGTGTAGAACCTCCCCCCCCCCATCACACCATAGCAGGCAGTGTGTCGAATCCCCCCCCCCCCCCATCACCCTACTACAGAATTCCCCCATTACAGGCAGTATGCAGAATCCCCCTCATCACTCCATTACAGGAAGTGTGTAGAATCCCCCCCCCCATCACCCTATAGCAGGCAGTGTGTAGAATCCCCCCCCCCCCTCCCCATCAACCTACTACAGACTTTGCAGAATTTCCCCATTACAGGCAGTGTGCAGAATCCCCCTCATCACTCCATTACAGGCAGTATGTAGAATCCCCCTAATCATCCCATTACAGGAAGTGTGCAGATTCCCCCAAATCATCT
Source organism: Gastrophryne carolinensis (assembly GCA_027917425.1). Lineage (NCBI taxonomy): Eukaryota > Metazoa > Chordata > Amphibia > Anura > Microhylidae > Gastrophryne > Gastrophryne carolinensis. Next base: position 464,378,852 of record CM051237.1, on the reverse strand, counting down.
CCATTACAGGCAGTGCGCTGAATGCCCCCAGTCACCCCATTACAGGCAGATTTATTCAGGCAGTATTCCCTTCATGTGCAGTTTTCTACTTTATGTTTCTATTAATAATAATAATAATAATTTTTTTCTTCTATTAATAATCTATTGTAATTCTCTTTTTTTTTTTTTTTTTTTTTTTTTTTTTTACAGATCTACAAAACCTTTCCAGTTGCCCAAAAGGTAAGAGAATAGACCACATGTTTTATCTTTTCTATCTTGCATGTGGATAACTGTATATGTATATAGAAGAGCAAGAGGTTGGATCCCAGGCCAAAGCCTGCTTTTGGTCAGAACCTCAACCCCAGCCCAGATTGGGGTTCCCCTGCTGTGCAATACAGAGACCCCCGGATACTCATCTCTTCCGAGATACTTCTACAGCAGCCTATCAGCTTGCACGGTCAGGGGGCTACACAGTAATGTGCTTGGCCACTGAGCCCCCTGATAGGCCGCTGCGGTGATGTACAACCTGGAAGAGGTGCCGCTCCGTTCTTTATATTCTTAGTATACAGTACGTCCTGCTCCAAATCTAATACTTACACTTGGGATATACTCCGGCAGATGGCGCTGGACTGCAGAGACATCGAAAATAGGCTCCTCCCGGCCCCTCAAATAGCCAGGGACCTCCCACAAATCCCCAGAATTTCTCTGCAGTCTGGCTGCGAAGGACGAGAAATTGTCTCTCTACTCGCAGGTGAGAGGGGCAATTAGCCTGTGGCCCTGTAGGACTATTCCCACCCGTTCCACTAGTAATATGCCTCCCAGCCTTGGCTGCGTTGGTCGGGTGAAGGTAGGCAACACCGCCGTTGGTGCTTAGGAGCGCTGCTCCACCGCAATCCCCCACCAAAGGGTAGGCGGTTCAGGCTTATGGTGAGCCTCTATGGGATGCCCCTCCCGCACTATTGCCCCGGTCTATCGGTGGGCCCTATTTAAGTGGCCGCCGTCCTTCCTAATCCTCCTTGCAGTCTTCGGGGAAAAGAGGGGGGGGGGGTATGTGTATAGATATGTATGTTATGCAGTCTCTGCTTTCACTTTTCACATGTCTTTATTCTTGTGTCAGCCGCCGCGCTGACTTGTCTTTTAAAATTACCGCCCCCGCGCGCTGACTTTGTTCCGCGCTTGTCGGCGGCATTACCTCAGGTGCTGGTGCGCCATCATTGGCTTTTGGCCTTCTGGCTTCGTGCTCTTCGGGGGGGGCGGGCCCGTCTTTGGCGCGTTCCGCGTCATTGCTATTATTGGCCCGCCCCTTGAGGTATGTAATCACAGAATTGTATTTTTAGTGCCAGCTATGCATGTTTCTGGTCAGACCGGAGTTCCTCTTTAATATGGGTTGCGATGGAGTCAGACCGGAGTTCTACATTAATACACAGCTTGTGGGGCATGGCAAATGGTCTATATCGGAGGGTTCCCAACCTTTATTCATCAAGTACCACTTTCCATTTCCTTATTATATTAAACCGGACCTTCAGCGTGATTTTATGAATAGCCCAAGCCCTTTAAAAAACTATTTCCCACCATCTAAAATTAATATATTTTAAGTTTATAGTCACTTATTATTCTTTCCCCCACTGGGCCACAACTCTGTCCCGGACTCTTGGATACGGGCGCCGCCATCTTGACTCAGAAGCATCATATACTGAGGAGAGTAGAGCAGGGTAAAGTTCAGGGGTGGGGTTATAGCTGTGCTTTGCACAGACAGAGCAGAGCTGGGGTCAGGGAAAGGACAGCAATCCCAGAATCCAGAGCGACACAGGCAGAAGACACTTCCTGTTTGCTGATTGCCTGATGACCCATGAGCCGCCATCTTGGATGTTTAAAGGCTCATAATATGCAGTAGATGCAGGTAGGATGATTTTTAATGTGGACAATCTGTATGCACAGGGTGTGGGAAACATATAAGATAGACTCTTATTCAGGGTGGGGGTCCGGATTAATGTGGGCAATCTGTATGTACAGGGTGTGGGAAACATATAAGATAGACTCTTATTCAGGGTGGGGGTCCGGATTAATGTGGGCAATCTGTATGTACAGGGTGTGGGAAACATAAGATAGACTCCTATTCAGGGTGAGGGTCCGGATTAATGTGGGCAATCTGTATGTACAGGGTGTGGGAAACATATAAGATAGACTCCTATTCAGGGTGAGGGTCCGGATTAATGTGGGCAATCTGTATGTACAGGGTGTGGGAAACATATAAGATAGACTCCTATTTAGGGTGAGGGTCCGGATTAATGTGGGCAATCTGTATGTACAGGGTGTGGGAAACATAAGATAGACTCCTATTCAGGGTGAGGGTCCGGATTAATGTGGGCAATCTGTATGTACAGGGTGTGGGAAACATATAAGATAGACTCCTATTCAGGGTGAGGGTCCGGATTAATGTGGGCAATCTGTATGTACAGGGTGTGGGAAACATAAGATAGACTCCTATTCAGGGTGAGGGTCCGGATTAATGTGGGCAATCTGTATGTACAGGGTGTGGGAAACATATAAGATAGACTCCTATTCAGGGTGAGGGTCCGGATTAATGTGAGCAATCTGTATGTACAGGGTGTGGGAAACATATAAGATAGGCTCTTATTCAGGGTGAAGGTCCGGATTAATGTGGGCAATCTGTATGTACAGGGTGTGGGAAACATATAAGATAGGCTCTTATTCGGGGTGAAGGTCCGGATTAATGTGTGCAATCTGTATGTACAGGGTGTGGGAAACATATAAGATAGACTCCTAGTCAGGGTGAAGGTCCGCTTTAAAGTGGACCAATCACCAGGATTTTCAATATCCTGGGTTATGGGCTTTGTCCCTAGGGCATGCTGATTTGGGATGCCCCGCTCTGTGAAACCCCCAGGTCACCCACTTAAAGCGGACCTTTCCCTGTGTGAAACCCCCCAGATTGCAAGCGCAACTCACCTCTTCTCGGTCCTATAGCGCATGTACGGCCGCTCTAAGCCAACGTCTAAGGCCAGTGGTTCCAAGCGCGCTGTCGGTCGCATCCTCTGCTTCCCTCTAACAGGGAGCGTGCCAGCGCCGGCCATTCACAAATGCCTGACGCGGGCTCGCGCCCTGCTAGAGGGATAGCGATGATGTGGCTCGTGCATGCAACTGGGAAACAAGGTAAGTGTATGGGGCGACCTTGGGGGGGGGTTTCACACAGCTGGGCATCCCGGTTTTGGATGCCCCGGGGGGGGGGGGGGGGAATTGATCCACTTTAAAACCGCTTCCCAGGAAGTCACATGGTCACCAGCTGGAGTGAGGTGTAATCAATATAAAAGTTCTGAGGATAAGTCAGTTAGTGTCTGAAATGAGAACATGATTTCTTGATTAGTGACCTCATTGATTCCATCCTAAAATGAATAAATGAATGTTTTGGCCTGGTCTTGGGTGCGGTGCTCGAATTCTAGTTTCTTTTCTTTTTATTTATTTATTTTTTTGTGGGGCGGTTTCTCCACCCGTCTCACTTAATAAATGTGATCCTGGAGGAGAGATGACGGCGTGTCGCAAGTCCATGCAGAACTCCGCGCTCTGCCTTTTATAACTGGGCTGAACGTTCAGCAAATACCTTCAGAAAAGGTCACAGACTTGTAAAAATAATCAGCCGTTATCCTAAAATACCCTTTCTCGCCTCCATGTTTGAACCACATTTTTGGTGTGTTTAAAGCGGAACAAAACTCGGGATTTATTCTGTGCCCCGAACTAGAATGCCCCGCTGGATGAGCGGCTGAGCATTCGCCGTAGGACCAAGGAAGAGTGAGTGAGTGAGATCGGGCAACCTGGGGGGTTTCTCACAGCTGATCACCCCGATCAGGGTGCCCCGGTGGGCAAAGACCAAGACTCAGCATAGTCAAAATCCTGGGTTTTGGTCCACTTTAACTTCGAACTGCAATGGCTTTCAATCCAACAATTGTTCTCCAGCTTTCAAAATCAAAGTTTCAAATCATTGTGATTGTTTCCTTGTTGACGGTACATTTAATTTAACGCTGATGTTTTATTTGAACTAACCTCCATCTTTGTCTCTTCCTTGTCTCTAGTTATGCGGCACTGATAGCGGACTGGCCGGTGGTGGTCCTGGGAATGTGCACTGTCCTCATCGTGGTCTGTGCTCTCATTGGTATATTGGTGCCTGATCTGCCAGACTTTTCTGACCCACTGCTGGTAAGAGATTGATTTTTATGCCTTTTTATTTTTTTTTTATTTATTTATTTTTTTTACAATGCAACCAAATCCATTCAGAGATATTGGGGGTGATTCAGTAAAAAAAAAAACACTTTATGGGAAAAAAAAGCCTGAGAATGTCACTGTTACTGAATCACTAGATAGGAAAACAACGAAAGTCAATGGCACTTTTGCTCTTAAAGTGGACCAACACCCAGGATTTTGACTATCCTGGGTCTTGGTCCACTTCGGTGGGGCACCCCCGATCGGGGTGCCCCGCTGTGTGAAACCCCCCCGAACCCCCCGAACTCACCTCTCCCCGCGCCGAAGGACAAGCCGCTCCTTCACAGACGGCCGGCGCAAGCGCGCGCACGTCTAGAGGGGCGCAAGGGAGGCGGCGGCCGGCCGCCGCCGAAGATGAGGTAAAGAGTTTGGGGTGTTTGGGGGGGTTTCACCCCGCGGGACATCCCGATCTCGGATGTCCCGCGGGGAGGGAGGTGATCGGCCCGGGAATCTTATAGATTCCCGGGCCAATCACCCGTGGGTGTTGGTCCACTTTAAAGCGGACCTTCACTTTGAATAAGAGCCTATCTTATATGTTTCCCACACCCTGTACATACAGATTGCTCACATTAATCCGGACCTTCACCCTGAATAAGAGTCTATCTTATATGTTTCCCACACCCTGTACATACAGATTGCTCACATTAATCCGGACCTTCACCCTGAATAAGAGTCTATTTTATATGTTTCCCACACCCTGTACATACAGATTGCTCACATTAATCCGGACCTTCACCCTGAATAAGAGCCTATCTTATATGTTTCCCACACCCTGTACATACAGATTGCTCACATTAATCCGGACCTTCACCCTGAATAAGAGTCTATTTTATATGTTTCCCACACCCTGTACATACAGATTGCTCACATTAATCCGGACCTTCACCCTGAATAAGAGCCTATCTTATATGTTTCCCACACCCTGTACATACAGATTGCCCACATTAATCCGGACCTTCACCCTGAATAAGAGTCTATCTTATATGTTTCCCACACCCTGTACATACAGATTGCCCACATTAATCCGGACCTTCACCCTGAATAAGAGTCTATCTTATATGTTTCCCACACCCTGTACATACAGATTGCTCACATTAATCCGGACCTTCACCCTGAATAAGAGTCTATCTTATATGTTTCCCACACCCTGCACATACAGATTGCTCACATTAAAAATCATCCTACCTGCATCTACTGCATGTTATGAGCCTTTAAACATCCAAGATGGCGGCTTATGGAAGCCGCCATCTTATCAGGCAGCCTGCAAACAGGAAGTGCCTTCTGACTGTACTGCTCTGCATTCTGGGATTGATGACCTTTTCCTGCCCCCAGCTCTGCTCTGTCTGAGCAAAGCACAGCTATAACCCGCCCCCCTGTACCTTATCCCACTCTCCTCTCCTCAGTAAGTGTGATGCTTCTGAGTCAAGATGGCGGCGCCCGTATCCTAAAGTCCTGAGCAGAGTTGCAGCCCAGTGGGGGAAAGAATAATTAGTAAGTGACTAAAAACGTAAAATATATTAATTTTAGATGCTGGGGAACCGTTTTTTAAGAGTTTGGGCTTTTCATTAAATCACGCTGAAGGTCCGGTTTAAGAAAATTAGAGAACTGTTTACTCCTTTTACACTGTAGTAAAACGTGCCATAGACTTCCTTTGTCTAGCTTTTCTAGCTGCTGATTCAGTAACACGGACATTCTCAGGCTTTTTTCTCATAAAGTGAAATTTTTACTACCGTGAGAATTTTTTTTTCAACTCTTATTGAACTGATGCCATAGTGTTACACCAGTTAGCACAGCTGCTGTAACGCGATGGCATCGATTCAATAAGCGTTTTAGCGCATCAGTGCGGTCAGTGGCGGACTGGGCTCAAAAATCGGCCCTGGATTTTACCAGCCCCTGGCCGGCCCGAGACATCCCCGCTGAGGCCTCCCAACCATGATGCTGGGGCTATAGCATTGGGAGCTGGGGTTCCTTGGCCTATGGGTACAGTGGGGGCTGGGTACAGGGGGATATTTAGGAGACTAAGGGGGCAGGGATTGAATGTGGGTGTTATAAACAGCAGCCCAACTGGCCCCCATTGCGGCCCACTGGGCATTGTCCAGGGTCTTCCTACGGCCAGTCCGCCCTGGACAGTGACGCACTCAGGGTTTTTTCTCATAAAGTGAATTTTTTACTACCATGAGAATTTTGTTCAACTCTTATTGAATGGAGGCCATAGCATTGCACCAGCTGTGCCGGGCTTTTCTCTATCAGTGGGGTGATACTATTAACCAGTATCACTGGTCCTAGTGATTGTTTTGTTCTTGGGGTGTCGTCATATTGGGGAAGGTAAAAATCCTTTGAGGCAATGAATGAATTAGTTTGGCTGAATCCTCCAGGTTAATGTGTACCCGCCAGTGGTCACCATGGTGGCAACCTAACCTGACCTCTCTGGTGTAATAGGGGGGTGCGAGGCACACTAGGGAGAGACCCATGTTAGGCCTAATAAAATGGGATTAATTAAACCCCACATTGTAAAGGGCACAATGTAATGAGTGTTTCTAAAACAGAATGTATTTACATGGAACACAGGCTGGAGCTATTATTTCTAGCGAGTAGGTGGAGTCATGGCATCTTCTTTTTTTTTTTTTTTTTTCTTTTTTAGGTAAGCAAACACAACAGTTTGTGTTATTTTAAAAAAAATGGGGCGCAGGGCTAGGCCATAACCCAAAGGTTGGTGTAAGCCCCCCACCCCCTGCATGGTAAGTGGTGGAGGCCACAGGACGCGCGTTGCTTGCGCAGCCTAATAATCCGGCCCTGCTGGTGGTGACACACGTAACCTTTGTTGATTACATACCGTATTTTTCGCCCTATAAGACGCACCTGCCCATAAGACGCACCTAGGATTTGGGGGAAGAAAATAAGAAAAAAAAAATTTTAATCAAAAACGCACCATTACAGACAGTGTGGCATTCCCCTATCCAATTCCCATAGGCCGTGTGGGATGCCCCCATTCCATAGACAGTGTAGCATGCCCCCATCCCATTCCCCGTATATCCAGTGTGGCATCCCCCCCTCCCATTCCCCATATACCCATTGGCTGTGTGGCATCCCCCTCTCCCCCCATTAGTATTGGCTGTGTGGCATCCCTCTCCCCACATTCCCATAGGCTGTGTGGCATCCACCTCTCCCCCCATTCCCATTGGCTGTGTGGCTTTCCCCCTCCCCCCATTAGTATAGGCTGTGTGGCATCCCTCTCTCCCCATTCCCATAGGCAGTGTGGCATCCCCCTCTCCCCATTAGCATGGGCTGTGTGGCATCCCCCTCCCCCCATTAGCATGGGCTGTGTGGCATCCCCCTCTCTCCATTAGCATGGGCTGTGTGGCATCCCCCTCTCCCCATTCCCATAGGCTGTGTGGCATCCCCCTCCGCCCATTCCCAAAGGCTGTGTGGCATCCCCCTCCCCCCATTCCCATAGGCTGTGTGGCATCCCCATCCCCCCATTCCCAAAGGCTGTGTGGCATCCCCATCCCCCCATTCCCAAAGGCTGTGTGGCATCCCTATCCCCCCATTCCCATAGGCTGTGTGGCATCCCCATCCCCCTCCCCCCATTAGTATAGGCAGGCGCCATAGTAAAAAAAAAAAAAAAGGTTAAACTCACCTGTCCGCTGACACCACTGCGCTGAGCGGCCGGCTCCGTGAATGGGGTGGGCGTGGCCTGCGCCGCAGCGTCGACGCAGGCCACGCCCACCCCATTCACGAGCTGGCTCTGTCCCGGCCCCCGCCGCTGCCGGGACCTTCGTGCTCGCGTGTGGAGGAGCAGATGGAGGAGCGGCAGGGGCTCTGTCTCTGGCCCCGCCGCTGTCATCGCTGCCTGAAAAGACAGCGATCGCAGCGGCGGGGGCCGGGACAGAGCCCCCGCCGCTCCTCTGGCCTCTCGCAGTGTGGACGGGTGAGTTTTTTTTTTTTTTTAATTTTTTTTTTTTTTTTTTTTTACATTCGCCCGATAAGGCGCACTGACATTTTTCCCCCACTTTTGGGGAAAAATAAGTGCGTCTTATAGGGCGAAAAATACGGTACATAGATTTTCATAAAATGCTTTGCCATCGCTGACATCCAGGAGAAAGTCGCCCTCTATTATTTATTTTCTCAGCTACTTAATAACTCTTTAATGGATAACGCAATGGTTTCAGATTTATAATCCGATATTTAGCGACTATTAAGAAGAATTAAATATTATAAAATGATCTCCGATAATATGATTACAAATAATAGATTTTCAAAAAAAATGCTTTTCAATCACTGACATCCAGAATATCACCCTCTATTATTTTCTCATATTAAGTAGCTCTATTATTTTATTTTCTCAGCTACTCTTTACCCTCTATTATTTTCTCAGCTACTAAATAAGAAGAATTAAATATTATAAAATTATCTCCAATAAAATAATTGCAAATAATAGATTTTCATAAAATGCTTTTCCTTCACTGACATCCAGGAGAATATCACCCTCTATATTATTTATTCTTATTTTCTCAGCTACTTAATAACTTTCATGGATAACGCAATGGTTTCAGATCTTTAATCAGATATTTAGCGGCTGTTAAGAAGAATTAAATATTATATAATATGATATAATATTATATATTAAAATGATCTCCAATAATATGATTACAAATAATAGATTTTCAAAAAAATGCTTTTCAATCACTGACATCCAGAATATCACCCTCTATTATTTTCTCATATTAAGTAGCTCTATTATTTTATTTTCTCAGCTACTCTTTACCCTCTTTTTGTTTTCCTCAGCTACTAAATAAGAAGAATTAAATATTATAAAATTATCTCCAATAAAATAATTGCAAATAATAGATTTTCATAAAATGCTTTTCCATCACTGACATCCAGGAGAATATCACCCTCTATATTATTTATTCTTATTTTCTCAGCTACTTAATAACTCTTTAATGGATAACGCAATGGTTTCAGATCTTTAATCAGATATTTAGCGGCTGTTAAGAAGAATTAAATATTATATAATATGATATAATATATTAAAATGATCTCCAATAATATGATTACAAATAATAGATTTTCATATAATGCTTTTCCATCATTGACAGCCAGGAGAATATCACCAGCTATTATTTCTTTTCTCAGCTACTTAATAACTCTTTAATGGACAACGCAATGGTTTCAGATTTATAATCAGATATTTAGCGGCTGTTAAGAAGAATTAAATATTATAAAATGATCTCCAATAATATGATTACAACGAATAGATTTTCATACAATGCTTTTCCATGATTGACATCCAGGAGAATATCATCCACTATTATTTATTTTCTCAGCTACTTAATAACTCTTTAATGGACAACGCAATGGTTTCAGATTTATAATCAGATATTTAGCGGCTGTTAAGAAGAATTAAATATTATAAAATGATCTCCAATAATATGATTACAACGAATAGATTTTCATACAATGCTTTTCCATGATTGACATCCAGGAGAATATCATCCACTATTATTTATTTTCTCAGCTACATAATAACTCTTTAATGGATAACGCAATGGTTTAGGATATTTAGCTGCTGTTAAGAACAATCAGTGCGGGTTTTGTTTCCTAGAAATCTGATCTTTAGCTCAGACGGCCTAGTAACAGTTTCAGCATAACAATGGCATTTAATTAGAGTGTGAGCTGATGGGCGAGTGTCAGCAATATCCCGGGGGCACGTCCCTTCCCCAGCCTGGAGCCGAAGCCGACCCCTGTCATCCACCTGTTGGGAGGCAGTGACCTCTGACCCCAGGGCCCTTTGTAGTTGGGGGGCTGAGCATTAGCTTGTTTGCTGTGTTTTTGTTGCAGTGACCCCCCCCCCCATCACAGCGCGGCCATTCATGGCATCCCTTTTTATTTTTTCTCTTTCAGGGGTTTGAGCCCAGAGGCACTGCCATCGGCCAGAGACTGGTGACCTGGAACAACATGGTGGAAAATACAGGATACAAGGCAACGCTGGCTAATTATCCCTTTAAATATGCAGATGAGCAAGCCAAAAAATAGTTACGTCGTTTTTATATTATTTTTATTGTTTGTTTTGTTTGTGTATCACTGTTGTCATTATACATTCATACGTAGCACTTTAAAGTGAACCATAAATAAACTGGCAAGATGTGCCAATTTCGGTGGGACAGTCCCACTTAGAGGCCCGCTGTCCCTCTGAAAACTCTGGAAACGCCTAAATTGTCCCACTTTGCCGACATGGGGAGGACTGTCCCACCGAATGCACAACGCTGGGTGTCTGGGTGTGTTACAGCTGCTCTGACTGTTTGGCTGGATGGTGGCAGTGGAATGCAGGGACTTCTGAGCACTGGCTCCATCACCAATATCTTTTATGGACCAAATATTATTATTATTATAATGTTTATTTATATAGCGCCATCATCTTCCGTAGCGCTTTACAAGGTATAATTACAGACAAGATAAAACATATAGTACAGGGAGCAATACAAAACTAGATGCCACAAGGTTTAAACCAAGTGTTGTGAGCACAGAAGACAATAGGAAGGAGAGCCCTGCCCTTGTGAGCTTACAGTCTATTCCTAGAGCATGTGACCCGTAATTAAACCACACCCCTGCCATGCCCAACACCCACAGACTGGTTTAAACTGTCCCACTTTGAGGACTCCCGGGTCATTTTACCCAAGACCTGAGATTTTGACTATACCATGTTTTGGTCCTTGCCCCTGGGACATCCCAATTTGGGATGCCCTACTGTGTGAACCCCCCCAAATTGGCGAAACTCTCCTTTACCTGGTTGTACGGCACATGGGCGGGCATTCAGGCAATCAGGACGCTCTATTCCATTGCTGTAGGTTATAGTGTATTGCATCTGCGGCCCACACATTCGGGGTTGGGTCAGGGATCAGGAAAGGTTTTACTGGGAATTGGGTTTCACATGGGGGCATTCCAAATCCGGTTACCTCGGGGAGAGGGAATCCGGCAGCTTATAGACTCCAGGGCTGGCAGAGATGGTTTATGGTCCACTTTAATACGAAAGGCCACTTCCCCAAATCATAACTGCTGCTAAAGTGGACCAAACCTCCAGTTATCCTCCCCCAAACCTTGTAGAATCGCTATATACCCAGGGGACGGATTTGCCCAACTTTAGAGATTTTTAAACTCCCTGAACCTGATTTTGGTCCACTTTAAGCTTACTTGTGATCACCTGCTCTCCTCAGGACCTGGCGTCTGTTATTGTCACATTGGGTCCTGCACGGCTTCCCAGCTTGCTGCTGTGGTAACCACGGTTCTGTTCTGGGGTCTGTTGGGTAGGTTCACCTAAGTGGACTCTCCCTTTTAAAGCAGACTTCTGCATATAAGAGGAAGCCTGAGGAAGGACAGGCTTCATTTCAATCCTCTGCGAGACAGTCTTAAACCGGACCTTCAGCGTGATTTAATGAAAAGCCCAAACTCTTACAAAACGGTTCCCCAGCATCTAAAATTTATATATTTTATGTTTTTAGTCACTAACTTATTATTCTTCCCCCACTCGGCTGCAACTCTGTTCAGGAATTTAGGATACGGGCGGCGCCATCTTGACTCAGAAGCATCACACTTACTGAGGAGAGGAGAGGGGTATAAGGTACAGGGGGGCGGGTTATAGCTGTGCTTTGCTCAGACAGAGCAGAGCTGGGGTCAGGTAACGGTCAGCAGTCCCAGAATGCAGAGCAGCACAGTCAGGAGGCACTTCCTGTTTGCAGGCTGCCTGATAAGATGGCAGCTTCCATAAGCCGCCATCTTGGATGTTTAAAGGCTCATAACATGCAGTAGATGCAGGTAGGATGATTTTTAATGTGGGCAATCTGTATGTACAGGGTGTGGGAAACATATAAGATAGGCTCTTATTCAGGGTGAAGGTCCGCTTTAAAGGGATTGTAAATGGTAAAAAAAAAATTAAAAAAGTACCACTACTGCTATAGAAATCCATAGTAGGTTGTTCATCTTTAAAGAAGAACAAAACCTGGCATTCTCACTCTGGCCAGCCGCTGCCATACCTCCACTCCCCCCGGGCATTCAGGATTGGGATGCCCCATTGTGTGAAACCCTCCAGCGACGCCGCAGCACTCCCTTGCAAACTAGCTGAGCTTGAATAAATTGATGAATTATGATACATATTATAGGTGTCATGGCATCCTGACTTGTTATGTAATGATTATTATTATTGTTTATTTATAAAGCGCCATCGTATTCCATGGTGCAGTACAAAGTGTAAGTTACGGGGGGGTGGGATAAGTAACCTACTTATATATTATGAGTTGTATATAACCGAGATATAACAAGACTGTATATAACACACACAGTATTATGAGCCAAATACAACACATTAACATATGAGAACGTGAGGAGAGCGGGCCCTGCCCCTGTGACCTTACAATCTGTAATAACGTGGCTGTGTGAGCTGGAATTGATATTGATGGTGTTTCTTTGCAGCCATCAGCCAGAAAGATGGTCCGATGACCACTACGAGCGAGAGAAAAGACAGGCGGACTGGGACTTCCACAAGGACAGCTTCTTCTGTGCCGTGCCAAGTGAGTACCCCCGTCCACTAAACCAGGTCCACGATTAGGAATCACTGAGCCTCCGTTTCCACTTACTTCCCTTCCCTTAGTTACATGTGTAAATCTCAAGCATGTTTAAATGACTACAGTTCAAAAATCAAATCACTTTATTTCGACAAGTACAGATACAAAAGATTGCAATTTCTTTGGCTTGGCTTGGGGCGGAGGGGGGGATTAAACCAGAATACCAACCATTTTTACCAAAAAGGGTGTTGTCCCCTGCCCGGGGGGGCGTCCTGATTGCCGCTATCCCCCAATCTGTCCGTAGTAATGCTCTAATTGCTCCCCCAATGAAATCAAGCTTCGCGATTGGCTGCCACACTCACATAGTCACAGGCAGCCAGATACCCAAGCAAGAGACTTGCAGACCATGAGACCACAGGGGTATATTTTGCCAGGGGAGTGATTTGAAAAGTCAGATTTTCTGTTCTACTGAATGTTACCCAGAAACAATCAATATATAACCATCTGTACATGAAAATACATAATGTAATCAAATCTATAAATACTAACCACTTGTATATCAAAATGGTGCCCCACTTTTAACAATGAATGACGGCGTGCTCACTAATATATCTGACAACACTAAACAAAGTGAAACCCAAGGTCTGGCTATTCCCAGGGGTCACAAACAAGGAGCACAACCAATGAACAATATATGAAAATGTATTAAAGCGGATTAAAGAGTCTATCTTATATGTTTCCAACACCCTGTACATACAGATTGCTCACATTAATCTGGACCTTCACCCTGAATAAGAGCCTATCTTATATGTTTCCCACACCCTGTACATACATATTGCCCACATTAATCCGGACCCTCACCCTGAATAAGAGCCTATCTTACATGTTTCCAACACCCTGTACATACAGATTGTCCACATTAAAAATCATCCTACCTGCATCTACTGCATGTTATGAGCCTTTAAACATCCAAGATGGCGGCTTATGGAAGCCGCCATCTTATCAGGCAGCCTGCAAACAGGAAGTGCCTCCTGACTGTGCTGCTCTGCATTCTGGGACTGCTGACCTTTACCTTACCCCAGCTCTGCTCTGTCTGAGCAAAGCACAGCTATAACCCGCCCCCCTGTACCTTATCCCACTCTCCTCTCCTCAGTAAGTGTGATGCTTCTGAGTCAAGATGGCGGCTCCCGTATCCTAAATTCCTGAACAGAGTTGCAGCCCAGTGGGGGAAAGAATAATAAGTTAGTGACTAAAAACATAAAATATATTAATTTTAGATGCTGGGGAACCGTTTTTTAAGAGTTTGGGCTTTTCATTAAATCACGCTGAAGGTCCGGTTTAAGCAAAAACGACATACAATTAAAAACAACAATTAAGACACATTAAAAATAACCACCCCTCACCTAACCGAGTCAATGTGTGGTTATTTTTAATGTGTCTTAATTGTTGTTTTTAATTGTATGTCGTTTTTGCTTAAACCGGACCTTCAGCGTGATTTAATGAAAAGCCCAAACTCTTAAAAAACGGTTCCCCAGCATCTAAAATTAATATATTTTATGTTTTTAGTCACTAACTTATTATTCTTTCCCCCACTGGGCTGCAACTCTGTTCAGGAATTTAGGATACGGGAGCCGCCATCTTGACTCAGAAGCATCACACTTACTGAGGAGAGGAGAGTGGGATAAGGTACAGGGGGGCGGGTTATAGCTGTGCTTTGCTCAGACAGAGCAGAGCTGGGGTAAGGTAAAGGTCATCAGTCCCAGAATGCAGAGCAGCACAGTCAGGAGGCACTTCCTGTTTGCAGGCTGCCTGATAAGATGGTGGCTTCCATAAGCCGCCATCTTGGATGTTTAAAGGCTCATAACATGCAGTAGATGCAGGTAGGATGATTTTTAATGTGGACAATCTGTATGTACAGGGTGTGGGAAACATATAAGATAGACTCTTATTCAGAGTGAAGGTCCGGATTAATGTGAGCAATCTGTATGTACAGGGTGTGGGAAACATATAAGATAGACTCTTATTCAGAGTGAAGGTCCGCTTTAATACATTTTCATATATTGTTCATTGGTTGTGCTCCTTGTTTGTGACCCCTGGGAATAGCCAGACCTTGGGTTTCACTTTGTTTAGTGTTATAAGTACTAACCAGGCGCAAGGTGCAATTCTACAAACCATAATATCATCACAGCCTAAATATGTGCAAAATAATATTATCCTTAATGATTTAAAATAATGTTACACAATTAGAATAAATACACAAACACAACACAATATTGTACACCATACACTATACGAATTTGGCAAGATCAGTGGCTAAATGCAAATAGATCCAATCATCCAAGTCCCATTGATAAAGCTCAAAGACGATCTCTTCCAGTGTAATGTCGCGATATAATCACGGTAAAATCCGATCACAGACATTCACAGATATTCAATGATCTCGGGGCATTCCTGCAAAATGCATGACACTAAGGCCACCAGACAGGTTTGAATATATCTGTGCGTTCCCATGCCAGGCCTGTTCTACATGGGCGGGCACATCCACAGCTAGGGAAGGGATGCCCCCCTGCGCGTTAATGGTGCACAGTAGGAGAAATCTTACCTTTCCCCCTCAGTCGTCCGAAGAAATCCAGCGCTGTGGACCTGGTGCGGTCACACGGGTGCCTTTTCCTGCGGACTGCCGGCAGCCATGTGACCGTGCCGGCCAATCAGAGCCCTGAATTTCTCAGGGAGACTGAGGAGAAGATTTCTCCCGCTGTGTGCCGTTTACACGCAGGGATGCCCCCTTACACATGGAACAACACCTATTTTTCAAAAAATTAAAAAAAAAAATTCTGGTAAAGTCATAGACCTCTAGCTACAAGGTCCACACTGTAATTAAGGCCCATATTTTATCCATATAAGCAGAAATAATACATCACCTCAAATATTTACAAAAGATGTTTGCATGTTAATTACAAACATATATAAAGGTTTAGTACAAGCAATCTCTTCCTGTTGTGAGCTGCCTCTGTGGGTTTAAAGTGGACCAACACCCAGGATTCTCACTATCCGCGGGGGCACCCCGATCGGGGGGAAAGCCCCAAAAACTCACCTGACCCCGCTCCCACGTGACTCGCTCCACCAATCACCGCCGACGGACAAGGTGAGAGCGCCTACCGCCGCCTCTCGCGCGTCCCTCTTACAGGGCGCGCACCCGCGCCGGCCGTTTGTGAATGGCCGCCGCGGGTGGGCGCCCTGTAAGAGGGACGCGTGAGAGGCGGCGGCGGGCCGCGCATGCGCCGTTGGAACGAGGAACAGGTAGGATTTGCGGGCGTCCTGGGGGGTTTCACACAGCGGGGCACCCCCGATCGGCCCAGGAATCTTATATATTCCCGGGCCGATCAGCGGTGGGTGTTGGTCCACTTTAAGAAAGCAAAAAAAACAACAGCTGCTCTGGGACCAACAGATCCATATAGAAAAAATGTAGCAAAAAATGTTTCCACAGTGTAAGCTCTCTAACATTCTGAGAATAGGCAATATCACTAAAGGATCAGATACAAAGTATCCCTGTTATGTAAACATCATGATTAAAGTGGACCAACACCCAGGATTTTGACTATCCTGGGTATTGGTCCACTTCCCCGGGGCACCCCGATTTGGGGTGCCCCGCTGCCTGAAACCCCCCCCAAACGCCCCGAAAACTCACCTCTCCACGCTCCCACGTGAGTGCGCTGTCCAATGCCCGCCGACGGACAAGGGATCGCGCCCGCCGCCGCCTCCCGCGCGTCACTCTTGACGTGTGCGCGCCCGCGCCGGCCATTCAGAGGCGGCCGGCGCGGGCGCGCGCACGTCTAGAGGAGCGCGAGAGAGGCGGCGGAAGCAGCGGCTGGAGAGGTAAGGATTTTTCGGGGTTTTGGGGGGGGTTACACCCCGCGGGACATCCCGATGTCCCGCGGTGTGTGAGGTGATCACCCCTGGGTGTTGGTCCACTTTAAGAAGGCAAACAAATTACAATGTGTTATACTGCATGCTGGACCTAATAGTTCCCTGTCAGGATACCATTATATCACAGCTTACATGAAAGCTTCAGATATCGCTATATACAGAGATATATCAATAGTGATCACCAGTATGGTGGTCATATAATCCCACAAGCATATAAGTACACAATTATTATTATTGTTTATTTATATAGCGCCATCATCTTCCGTAGCGCTTACAAAGTAGTAATTACAGACGGTAGAAACAATACGGTTCATAGACTATTTCAAATGCAGTTTTACAGATTTGACAGTGAATATTCTGAGTACAAGATACAATAGGGGAGTGAGCCCGGCCCTAGGAGCTTATAGTCTAAATGCAAAGATAGGCAGATAATGCATTACCCAAAGTCGTGAGATATTATAAGTGGGGCGGTCCTCCCACGTTTCGGGGATCACGTCCCCTTTATTAAGGAATAGCGCCCTTAATTGCAGAGCAAAAAGTAAAAAAATATTTTATAAGCTGAATTGGTGTGCGCCTGATGCTTTCAATCATTGGTCTATAGGATAAGAAGAATTGTCCTATTGGGCAGCAGTGCAGAGAGGGGTTGGTTCTCTCACTGGGGAGGGAACCGGGATGTGCCTGTTTTTTACCCTATATTATAGTGAGCTTACCATTGTGTACATATATACAGTAGTGCTGTTTATTTATGCAAGTACATCATATGCATTTTTTACATTTTTTTCACATACTATTACCAATACACATATATTTTCCATATTTGCTTTCACCACATTTTCTACATATTTTACCTATTCACATATATTTACACATTTTTTTCTCCACTCTTGGTGGTTTCAGCCTATGTTCAGTCTAATTGACTGTTATTCAGCTGATAGTCCATTGGTCTATTGAATCTTATTGGGAGAGAAGATGGGGGCCACTGTTGGCCTTTCCCCTCTCCAATGATCCTTTTTCCTTTGCAATGTTGGGGGAACCCGTTTGCAGCCAGGTGTCCAGTTTTGGGTTTAATACCTCCAGTTTGCAGCAAATGCATACGCGTTTCGCTTAAACGTAGCTTCCTCAGTGCATTACTGTGAGGAGGATTGTAGAAAAAAATTGGGCAGCACCCTATATGTAAATCAGCACCTGTATTGTACTAAGATATGATGAAAGTGTGCCACTATTTACCATCCACACTGTATACATGACCTAGGCGCATTAGATTGTGAGCTCCTTGTACAGTCCCAGTAAAGGACCGTAACATTTCAGCACCATGGAACTATAACAAACAAAAAGTTAATGTTTTTGTATCATCTTCCCTCAGATGATCATTACTCCCGTGTGGTCTTCACCTCGGCGACCGGGGAGAGCTTGTGGAATCTGCAGGCCATCAAGTCCATGTGCAATATCGACCACAGCCGGGTAAGTGCAGCGACACCAAATATTCCTGACATTCCCCACATTCTCCGAATAAAGACCAAACATTCTAAACAAACTGGGCAACACCTGGGTCACCCTGTGTACACAGCCGCAGCCATTGCCGCTGACACAGGCCTGTGTGCTGTTTGGACAGTTGATGCATTGCCGGCTCACAGGCATCATGGGAGTGAAGTTGGGGGAGGAAGTCCCCAGTTTCCTTTGTAGATCCTCCGACATGTCCCGAGAGCAGAAACTCAGCTTGGTATCAGCAAACATGTAACGTCAGAGTCTCTGGAGTTTAGAGAATCCCTTTAGATCTCACAGCGGGAAGAGACATTCCTGTTTAATCGCCCCCCGGGGCAAGAGCAGGGATTAGGATGGCTGGACGCGACTTGATGTTTGCAGAGAACGCACCCAGTGTGGAGATCTGAGACCTAATTGCCATCTGCTCATTACCAAGAGATTTTCTAACATGTTACAGGCTGTGTTTGCATTTAAGATTACTCCGGAGTCCTATATAGGGTCCGGACCTCTGCCGGTCTGATGCTGAGAGAGACGGTTGGCACTAGAAAAACAAATGCGAGTGTCCCAATGACAGGTTATTTCCCATTAAAGTGCACCTATACTTATAGGGAGGTTTATGTCGTCCCCTTCCATCCTCAGTCCAGTTCCCCAAAACAGTCTGTTTTTTTTTTTTTTTTTGGTTATACTAAAGCCTTTGCCCAATATTCATAACAACATAAACTGGATGCAGTCAGCCATATTGTTCCCTGGTCAGCAGCTCTGCCCTCAGCTTTGATGCATTCAGTTACAGTACACACAGCTCAGCATTGGAAAGCACTTCAACCTAACTGCCATTACTTGACCGTTTAGTTATCACTGAATTAATTTGCATATGTCTGCCATTCATCGTAATACTACTTCCTGTTATTGTTTTTATAAATATTAGGCAAAGGCTTTATTAAAAAAAAAAAAAAATATGAACACAGGCTGTTTTGAGGCATTAAAGACATAAACTTCCCTATGAGTATAGGTGCACTTTAATTGAAATAAAACCCACAAGCTCCATCCTGTACTTTAGGTATGGCCATTCAAATGTCGACTTTGTCTTTTGGGAGTAGTGGAGACAATGCCGCATAGTGAACGCACTAATTGAGAAAGCGGGGGTGAACCGGGATTTGTCGCAGAGAGGGGTACGCGCATGTTGGTTTAAAGCGGACCAACACCTGTTCGCCGGCTAACTGGTGTGGATCTGCTTCTAGCTGCATTGAAACAGGCTCGGGGGGGGGGGGGGGGGGGGGCATCCACTCTAAAATATTTCTGTGTGCAATACAAGCCAAATGTTGGCTTATCTATATACCTATGCTTGTTGCCAGGCTTGCCCAGCATCCCCTATCTTACCATCCAGGAGCCGGTCCTGCCATTTTGCACGCCTGCCCAAACTACCATGCTGCTCCTATGCCATCCAAGGGTGCAGCTGGAAGTCGGGCGCGCTGTCCACTGACCACTATGCAGCCATGGCTTATCTTGTGGCTCATCCATACTATCCATGATGGCAACCTTTTTTTTCCCCAAGGGGATGGGTGGAGGTAGTGACCAAGCAGCTGCTACTGGGTGTAGGTCCTCTTTAAATAGGGCGATGTTCCACCCAAATGCTGGCGCTGTGCTCTCCGCAATACATTTTTGACACATAATTAGAGATTTAGACATCTTCATTAGGACGCTTTGGGAGGGGAGACCTAAAAACACGCAAAGCATCGCATCATTGGGAGTGATGGACGGCGTTGATCTAAATTATAACTTCTGGGTGGCGTTGGCATTTAAGTCGTGGGATTTTATTCGCCTTATGCCCGCTAATGTCATAACTGCAGGCTCATTAGTGGCCCCCGTTACACCAACACAAGAAATGAATATGACTTTATACGATGTCATTAGTCACTGCACATAATACGATCATGTTTTATGATAAATTCTGTCTTTAAAAAAAATCATATTCAGAATTAGAGACCGAGCCTTGTCCGTATGAATCTAAAGTGCGTTGTGCAATCCATATAAGTGTAAACTATATCCTCAATTTGTAAACAAAGCAATAGTAGCCAGTATTAGTAATCGCATATATAGAGTCACGTTGCACCAGCCCCATATTATATTGCACACTCCTTCTATAGACAATTGTACAGTAATATATCCGTATCGAAATGATCAGTTACCATCGTTATCTCCAGCAATCACACATCCATCTCTTAACCTGAACTCACACCTGGCGGTCGTTTCGGGCCATTACGGCCCTTCTTCAGAGGTACACTACTTTCGCGCGCGCTTTTATACTCGCGGTGCCTGTGGCGCCACGTGACTCGGAATGACGTGGCTGTCCACGAATAAGAGTCTGTCATATGAGCTGGGTTGATCCACATGGTCTAATGTAAGTTGGATTGCAAGGTTGACCGCGTCTTCTGCAGATCTGTTAGCTTTATACGCGAACTGCAGTGGATCCCACTTTGAGCCGATAGCTTTATTGAGGAATGGTATTATCAGTCGCTCGAAGACCTTCATCACCACTGGGGTCAGAGCGATGGGTCTGTAGTCGTTCAAGGCTGTGGCAGACGACGTCTTAGGGACTGGAATGATGACTGAGTTCTTCAGGCAGTCTGGGACTATCCCCGCCTCATGTGAGCCCTTGAAGATTCCGGTAAGGATTGGGGCCATTTGTTCCGCACAGACTTTAAGGCAAACAGTCGATATCTACTCGTATTTAAACCAACAATGCAAACTGCAGACAATCTTTTGGGAGGCAAAAGAAAAATAGGGTATAATACCGCGCTGCTCACAAATACAGTCTATTAGTCCAATCTATTAAGAAAGGTGGAGCTCAACGTGCGAGATGTAGGGTTCCAGTCCTTACATGAGGAATTTCACAAATATCATATATACATAGGGGGTGGGGGAGAGGAGGGGGTGTGTTAGAGTCATTACTGCAAACTCTTTCAGCTTCTGCAGGCCTGATGAAGCTGAAAGAGTTGACTCTAACACACCCCCTCCTCTCCCAGTCTGGACATTGCCTCTAGCATCACTTATAGGACACACAAGGCTGCTGTCTACAGGTCAATTAACCCCGAGCCACTTCTGGTTTGTCGATGTGGAGTTCCCACTCCTGAGTATGATTCTGGAATAGGAACTGAATGTTCTTTGGCTATCAGCCTTTGCTTTAAATCTGATCTGTTGAAGACTTTACTGGAGATCAAAAACCAATCCAAGGGAGATCAGGATCTAATTGTGAGATTACATCAATTTGCCGTTTTATGCTGGTTGTCCGGTAAGAGGCTAGATTGATCGGTGGTGGATTGCCCAGTGTGTGAACACGTGTGGTTTTGATTACATCACGGTGGACGATTGAGAGCTCTGTGTAATCATATGTATATATGATATTTGTGAAATCTTTTGGGAGGGCACATTCAATACTCTTCTATGAGTTTCGGGAGCCATACACCGATATTGGTTTCTCCATACCTAAAATATATTCAAAGAACAAATGTTATGAATATATATGAGTAGCGTTGGGTGAACCTGAGCCGCAAAGTTCAGGTTCCCAAATCCAAACACAGACGTCCATGTATGATTTAATCGGTCGACTTGAACACGGAAAAGCTGACTGATAGGCTGCTGATCAGTCCGTCAACCAGCTTCACCTAAAGGATGCAGCAGCAGGAAGCTGCTGTACAACTTACCTGAGCCCCACGGGCAGCGTTCCTGCCAAATAGTCCATGGCTGCAGCCACAGGAAGATGGCTCCCATGAGTGAGGACACTTCTGACACTGCCAGCTGGCACTCACTGTATCCACACTCATAGGAGCGGCGGACATCTTTCTGTGGCCCCTGCCGTGAACCATTTGAACGAATGGAACGCTGCCGCCAACCAGGGATCGGATCGGGCCTGAGGTAAGTTGTTCAGTAGCCCCTGACAGGTGTGTATCCCTAAGGATCACCCATAAACTCACCTTTTCCTTGTACCTAGTGCACGTGCGCGTGTCAATCAGCTGAACAGTGACGCTGGTTCCATTCAGTTTTCCTGTGCCACTCTGAGCTCAGTGCAGTAGGGGAATCTGAATGGAATGAGCGCTGATGGCCACATCCCTGCTTAGCTCGAGCTGTGGTTATGGCCTCGCTGGCTATTCTGGAAGGCCTGGTGTGGATGCGCCTCTAGCTAGAGATAAGCTGGGGATGCCGCACCAACATGCAGTGAAGTTGCGAAAAAGACGATTGGGGATCCAGGGGGGTTTCACCGAGCGGGGCATCCTGAATCGAGGTAGAAAGAGCTAGACCCACGGCCCAAATGTCCTATAGACTTGGGAAGGGCGGGTGTTCCTCTTTAAAATGACCTAAACCCTGTTCTTCAACTCCCAGTAAGGATCTCTGTCCACAGAGACTCCAAAACAGGGGTGCACAACGTTTGTCAGGCTATTGACCGCATGGTATTACTGTTCCACTTCAAGGGGCTGCAATAAAATGTAAGCTCAAATAATTTACGGCAGGTAAGCTTTAACCTTAATGGAGCACTATCTAAAAAAAATGGCCCAAAAATAAAAATCCATATAAATATGCTGGATGGCGGGAGGAGGGGTCACTTATACACCCGGCATCAAGAAATCCAGCCAGGATTGTTTTTTTTAAATTTTAATGGTAGAAAGAGGAAATCACGAGTGACGGGTTCTGTCACCCCTATAGACTAAACCTGTCACCCCTGGATTTTATTCCTGCCAGGAGAAGAAACCACAAGCTTGGCGGGAGTTTTATTCTGTTCAGGTGTATAAGTGACCCCTCCTCTTATTAGCCAATGTGTTTATATGAATTTTTGATATTACACGCAATAGTGCTTCTTTAAATCATTGCATATGCTTTTATGTATATGCCATGGTGAGTGGGAAGAGGTGAGCCGGGAAGAAGTGGGCAGAGGTGAGGTGGGAAAAGATTAGCTGGGCAGAGTTGAGAAGGGAAGGGGTGGGTAGAGGTGAGGTGAAATGGGAAGAGGTGCGTCTGGCAGAGGTGAGGTTAGCAGAGGTACATACGGGTAGGCACAGGTGAGCAGAGGTATGGTGGGAAGAGTAGTGATGGACAGAGGTGTGGGGAGAGATGAGGTGGGTAGAAATAAACAGAGGTGAGGTGAGCAAATGTAAGTGGAAAGAGATAATCAGAGCTGGGGTGGGCAGAGGTGAGCTGGGAATAATCTACATAGTCCTCTCCAGACGCACCCAACAAAAACAATACACCTGTAGCACGTGTGTCACCCGCCTCTACAGAGAAGTTACTTGTTGCCTTACTTCCTGCTTAGAACATTAGCATGCACAGCCCTCTAGTGGTCAGCCGCTTACAATGCAGGCAAGGCAAGCTCAGCTTTCCAATTTCTAGGGTTGATGCGGGCCACAGCTGATGGCAGGCTGTGCTGCCCTGCTCTAACCTAACCTACCCTCACACCATCAGAGAGTCCTGTATTAGAGACATATTGCATGACAGCTGTACCTCCTCCAATAGGAGGCTGTTTCCTGCCCCTTCATACGATGCTCCATGAGATAAGGGGAGCATCTACTTTAAGTTGGCTGCAGTGTTTAGGTTCACTTGAAAGCAGAAACCCCAAAATTGAAATCTGCCCTATAGGTGAAATTTCCTTTTACCACCCTAAACACCCCTTTCCATGGCACCACTGAGGACATATGGGTCTGCTTCTAGCAGGGGACCAAGCATTGCTGCACACATTCCAAAATGTCTGCACCTCCCTGAATAGAAGGTGCAGGCTGCTGCCCCCTGTGGGGGGATAGATGAGTTATCTGATTACTGGGGCAAAGAGCTGGAGGGGGTCTGTAGGTCATTGAGAGAAAGCCTGTCCCATGGGGGTGTTGAGGTTTTAAATAGACAGTCCAGGCAATGGCAATAATAAGCCAGCAAGTAGCTCACATGAAGCCTGTCCCATGTGCCTTTCCTCCAGGGTGCTGTAGATGCTGTAGCAGGCCTCCAAAGTTTGGCCCTCCATTTCAGTTTAATAAATAAATGAAGGGAAAGCATTATTTCCGTCCCCTCTAGGGGCATTTTTCTCTCTTTCTGTCCAAGTGACACCCGCGAATTTGAGTAAAAACAATAATTTGCTCATGTGACACCCATGGCTGCGCCATACACAGGGCAGTTCCCTGCGGTGGGGGCGGGTTAGTCCCCCTGTGGACGGCCGGTGCTAGTTGGGGGCGTCCTCTCGTTCAGGTTGGTAAGAGAAACAACACAGAGTCACAAGCCAGTATGTGGAGAGACCCATGTTAGGCTTAATATAGGTAAGAGCTAAAGAGACCAAAAAACCCTCTACTTAGGCAAAGGAAGAGAGGAGCTGTTCTAGAACGGAAAGTATTTGCACAGTACCCAATACAAGGACAGATAGAATTACCCATCAATCCTTGCAGTAGGCGGAGCTATGCAAATCATCTCTTTATGTCTCTGTGCCATCCAAGGCCCTTAGAAACGCTAAGGGTGCTAAGGTTGGTAAGAGGAAATGCTCTCTCTGTTTTTATATTGGGGGTAATTGTGGCCAGGACCCTAATGAATGGCAGATGTCCGGGGGTCTCGGGTCCAGCAGTTAAATCACTGCCGAGCACGCAGATAATTAAACATGAAATACAAAGTGTTGGCGCCCTTTGGTTACGGTTCAGGCTGAGCAGTAAAAATAGCCTCATTAAAGGCGGCGGTGGAGCTGTAATCTGTTTATGGAAGACATAATGATTTAAGTAAGCAAAGCCCCGGCCCTGGAAACCCTCTCCGTGCCGCCAGCGGGGGAGCGCCCAATGCTAAAGGCATTGCTCAGCACATAAAACGCCGACATTTCAGGGGTTTTTTCTTTTTTTTTGTGGTAACCCATTTAGGAATAGTTTTGACTTGGGACTTGTTAAACCTTGTTAAAAGGGAAAGTCCACTTTCTATGGAATTTTTGAAAGTATATTTTTGTGCCAAAAGGATGTTCTCAACATGCTGAGCTGATAGTGTTTTTTTTTTTTTCCCTATGTTAACAAATGTGTGTTTTTATGGAAGCAGTTTTCACCACCACCACCAAGTCTGTACACCAAGAAGATAGGAGTGAGCCCTGTACACACAGAACACTGTTGCTATGGCCAGGGCCATATTTGGGGTTCATGCCGCCCTAGGCACTTCAAAAGCTGGCGCCCCCCTTTTGTTGAGTAACATTGAGCAGGGATGGCTCCAGGTTTATGCAGGCCCTTGGGTTATAGAGTATCAGTGGGCCCCTTGCGGTGTGCTATGACTCCATACATGGTGATAAAGTTGCCTGGATGGTGAATAAGGATAAAAAGAAAAAAATAGAAGGAATGACAAAGTATAGAAGGAATGAGAGAAAGAAAGAGAAATAAGGAACATAAGAATAGAAAGGATGAGAGAAAGAAAGAGAAATACGATAAGTAAAAAAAGAATGACAGAAAAAAAGATGGAACGAAATAAAAAATAAATGCAAAGAAACAAAGAATGGAAGCAGAAAATAAATGACAGAAACAGAGAAAGAGAATTAATGCATGACAGAAACAAAGAAAGAATAAACGGAAATGAGAGGGAAAAAAACTCATGTAAGACAAAGAGAAGGGATGGAAGAAAAAAAGACCTCGAATGAGAAAACAAATACTATGGCAGTAATGTTGGTGCCCCCCCTTGCAGGTGGCCACCCTAGGCACAGGCCTAGGTTTGCTTAATGGTAAATACAGCCCTGGCTATGGCCGCTGCTAAGGTGAGGGAGCTCACTCAACCTTACATATGCCCAGCAGCAATGTTCTGAGCAACTGTCTGCAATCTTTTGCTATTGGCAACGCACACCAAGTCTGGACACCAAGAAGAGAGAAGTGAGCCCTATAGACACAGAACACTGATGCTATGGCCGCTGCTGAGGTGAGGGAGCTCACTCAACCTTACACATGCCCCGCAGCAAGGTCCTGTGCAACTATCTGCAATCTGTTGCTATTGGCAATGTGCACCTGCACAATGTACAAGTCTGCATGTTTACATTGCCAATAGCAACAGACGAAAACTACTTCCATAAAACACACGTTTGCTAACATTATTAGAAAAATGCCAGATCAGCTCAGCACCTTTAAGACATTTTGCCACACACAAAAATATACACTTTCAAAAATTCAATTGAAAGTGGACTTACTCTTTATGTCGATAACTTTTTATTGTATGATATTTGGCAACATTTAAAAGGCAAATTGAAAGAACGTTAAAGAGGAACATCGGACTTAAATCGGACCAACATCTGTTTTTACTTGGTGTTGGTCCCACTGTCTGGTGAACGTAAGACGCCCAGGGGGGCATCCAGAACGCTGGAGCCCCCTCGCAGCAAACCGCACAAAGCTTGTAATACTCACCTTCATTACGAGCCAGTGGCGAGAACGGTGTCCCTTCGGCAGGTCCTGCCGTGGCCGGCGCAGAGGATGCGACTGCCGCCCACGTGACCACATGGCGGCCAATCACGGGACTACGTTGGCCCATAATGAAGGTGAGTATTACAAGCTTTGTTGTGCGGTTTGCTGTGAGGGGGACTCCCCCCCACGAGGTTCTTACGATCAACAGACAGCGGGACTAACACCCGTTAAAGTAAAAACGGGTGTTGGCCTGGTTTAAAGTTGAATGTGACTGTAACTCCCCCTCCCACCTCCAGTCAGACCCTGCTTACCTTTTGGATGCCGCTGCCATCTGATACGGTGACATCGGGCTGCTTCAGGTCCCTATTCTCTCCCCGCTGCCGGTTTAGCCGTCGCTAAACGACAGCACAGCTTTAGCCATGTTCTGCGCCACTCAACGAAGTCTCGTAGCTTTTTGTCTGGCTCCCCTTGCATCCCATTCATGGGCACTATGCATGAGGCATAAGATTGGGGGATCGCATGCAGTGCCTGATGGGATGTAAGATGGAGCTGCCCATCGGAGGTCATCTGGAATCCGATGGGGAATAACCTTAAAAAAAACATACACCATGCCACTGTGTGCTTAGACACGCATGGAATTTTACATCCGCATTTTCACATCCGGGCACTTGTGAACAACACACTTCCATGAACACACCAGTGAATAAGCATTATATTACGGACTACAGGTGGATTACACACCAGTGAATAACGCACTAAGGGGCAGTAAAGTGCCTATGTCCCCGGAGCGGAGGGCAGCTCTAAAGTGCGGGGGGAGCAATTAGGGGTTAGGTGCATACGTCCCAAATGGGAACCGGCCATGACTCTAGGAATCAAATCTGCCACAAAAAACATACATACAAAACACAAGATGGTTAGAAACAAATGAAAATTTTCACTTAACCTATCTCCCCCCCCCCCCCCCCCCCGCGCAGTTGCCTGCTTCTTGTCTTGACTAGCAAATCTCTAAGTCTTGCAACACTGTGGCCGGTTATAGAGTAAAAGCCACTTTCATTATCCCATGGATGCTACCAGAACACACTGGTTTCCTTCTTACTTAGCAGGGAGTGAATTGGTGGAGCCATTCCATCCCTGTTTTTCTACATACTGTTCATGATTACTGAAAGCTGCAAGATGAGTGGACAGTGTAGCCAGGCAGTGGGAAAAGCAAGCACGATGCTCGGCTGCATAGCTCGGGGCATCACCAGTAGGAAGAGAGAAGCTGTGATGCCGCTGTATAGAGCCCTGGTGAGGCCACAGCTAGAATACTGTGTTCAGTTCTGGAGACCTTACCTGCAAAAAGACATTATTCAAATAGAACAGGTCCAAAGGCCGGCAACAAAAATGGTGGAAGGACTTAAACTTAAAGAACTTAATTTGTACAGTCTGGAGGAAAGAATGGAGAGGGGGACATGATGGAGACCTTTAAATATGTGAAAGGATTCAATAAGGTTGAGGAGGGAAGTGTTTTTAAGAAGAAATTTAGTGATCGAACAAGGGGCTCAACCTGAAGCTAGTCGGGGGGAAGATCAGGAGCAATGTTAGAAAATATTACTTTACAGAAAGAGTAGTAGATGCTGGGAACAAACTCCCAACAGAGGTAGTTTAAAAATCGACAGTCACTGAATTTAAACATGCCTGGGATAAGCCTCCATCTATCCTAAGATAAAGAGAACATACGGTATACACATAAGGACAGACTAGATGGAGCGTATGGTCTCTTGCCGTCATCCTTCTATGTTTCTATGTTCCAGGCTGCAATAGGCATAGCTACAGGTTACAGCAAAGGAGCATTTCCTTAGACTAGAAGCTGTCAAGCATTTGTTTTCCTTCATTTATTTAGTATTTAGACTTTTTTGCTTTCTTTCAGATTCGTTCCCACCATCAATTCGCAGACTTGTGCCAACGAACCACTGCGGATTCCTGTTGTCCCAGTTGGACGCTGGGAAACTACATTGCCATCCTCAATAATAGATCGTCGTGCCAGAAGATTGTGGAGCGGGATGTCTCGCACACGTTAAAGCTTGTCCGTACATGTGCCAAATTCTATTACAATGGAACATTGGGACCAGATTGTTGGGACATGGTGGCCAAGAGGAAGGACCAGCTGAAGTGTACTAACGTGCCTCGTAAATGTACCAAGTACAATGCCGTCTACCAGATCCTTCACTACTTGGTAGATAAGGACTTCTTCAATCCAAAGAACATGGACGTCGCCTCTCCGGTTCTACGGCATAGTATGCTTTTCTCACCCACCGAGAAGGGCGACTCCATGATGAACATTTATCTGGACAATTTTGAGAACTGGAATTGTTCTGATGGTGTAACAACCATAACTGGCATCGAGTTTGGTATCAAACATAGCTTATTTCAAGACTATCTCTTAATGGATACCGTGTATCCAGCCATTGCTATTGTCATCGTTCTTTTGGTCATGTGCGTCTACACCAGATCGATGTTCATCACGCTCATGACCATGTTCGCCATAATAAGTTCACTGATTGTATCGTATTTCCTTTATCGCGTAGTATTTAACTTTGAGTTCTTCCCCTTCATGAACCTCACCGCCCTGATCATTCTAGTCGGGATCGGGGCAGACGATGCATTCGTCTTGTGCGATGTCTGGAATTACACAAAGTTCGATAAACCCCACGCAGATACCTCAGAGACGGTCAGCGTAACGCTACAACATGCTGCTCTTTCCATGTTCGTCACCAGCTTCACCACCGCCGCGGCCTTTTATGCAAACTATGTCAGTAATATAACTGCCATTCGATGTTTTGGTGTCTATGCCGGCACTGCCATTCTGGTGAATTATCTTCTTATGGTCACATGGCTGCCTGCTGTAGTTGTCCTCCATGAACGCTACCTTCTCAATGTCTTCACTTGCTTCAACGGTTCCCAACAACGACCTTACAACAACCAGAAAAGCTGCTGGGCGTTAATGTATCAGAAGTTGAAGAACCTTTTTTTCGCCGTTTCGGATACATCCAGGATTTTCTTTGAAAAAGTTTTGCCATGTATCGTTATTAAATTCAGGTTTGTTTGGATGTTCTGTTTCCTTACGTTGACCGTTGGAGGAGCGTACATCGTGTGTGTCAATCCAAAGATGAAACTCCCATCATTAGAACTGTCCGAGTTCCAGGTGTTCAGGTCGTCTCATCCCTTTGAACGTTACGATGCAGAGTACAAAAAGATCTTTATGTTCGAGAGGGTCCACCACGGAGAAGAACTTCACATGCCCATCACGATCGTCTGGGGGATTTCTGCGGAAGACAATGGAGATCCTCTTAATCCAAAAAGCAAGGGCAAGCTAAAACTGGACAGTAGCTTTAATATTGCCAGCCCCGCCTCGCAAAAATGGCTCCTGAACTTTTGCCAAAAGTTGAAAAACCAAACCTTCTTCTACCAAATCGACGAACAGGACTTTACAAGTTGCTTCATAGAGACCTTCAAACAATGGATGGAGAACCAAGACTGTGACGAACCTGCTCTCTACCCATGCTGCAGCCATTCGGGTTTTCCTTACAAACAGGAGGTTTTCGAGCTCTGTATTAAGCGGGCCATCATGGAGCTTGAAAGAAGCACTGGTTACCACCTGGACAGCAAGACTCCGGGCCCCAGGTTTGACATAAATGACACCATTAGAGCTGTTGTTTTGGAATTTAAAAGTACGTACCTCTTTACCTTTGCCTATGAGAAGATGCATCATTTCTATAAAGAGGTGGACGCCTGGATTTTGGAGGAGCTCAAGTCGGCTCCTGTTGGTCTCAGCAATGGCTGGTTTGTCAGCAACCTCGAATTTTATGATCTTCAAGACAGCCTATCTGATGGAACCTTGATTGCCATGGGATTGTCCGTCGCTGTAGCTTTTAGTGTCATGCTCCTCACTACCTGGAATATAATCATCAGCCTCTACGCTATCCTCTCCATAGCCGGCACTATATTTGTCACCGTTGGCTCTCTTGTCTTGTTGGGATGGGAACTAAACGTTCTAGAATCCGTCACTATATCTGTTGCCGTGGGGCTGTCCGTGGACTTTGCTGTACATTACGGCGTCGCCTATCGTCTCGCTCCAGATCCAGACCGAGAAGGCAAAGTGGTCTTTTCTCTAAGCCGCATGGGGTCTGCTATAGCTATGGCTGCACTCACCACCTTTGTGGCTGGAGCAATGATGATGCCCTCTACAGTCCTAGCCTACACCCAGCTGGGCACCTTTATGATGCTAATCATGTGTATCAGCTGGGCTTTCGCCACTTTCTTCTTCCAATGTATGTGCCGTTGCCTCGGCCCGCAGGGAACCTGTGGCCAGATACCTTTGCCAAAACAACTACAGTGTAAAGCCTTTTCTGAAGCCCTGTCGTCGGGCGGAGCAGAGCGAGGGCAGAACAAAATCAATCACGTTAACAAATACCAGTTAGACGCTCGCGGCGCAAAGCCGGATGTAGAACACGAACACTATGAACTGGAACCTTTAGCATCACATAACTCCAGCACGTCTTGACGAATGGATGACGGGAACAAAATTTCTCCGATTTTTGGCGAGAGATTGGCTGCACAGACAACTAATGTGTCTACACTGCCCTGTGTAAATTCACTAACTTATTTTTATTATTATATTAATTATTATTATTGTTATTGTAACTGTCTCTACAGCTATGTACATAGACGGACCAACCAATCGCTTACTGATAGTTGGCCTTGCACACAGCGGTATAATCAGCCAAATATAGCGAACATCGCTCAATAGATTGGAAGCAAGCTGGTCGCCTGGTTCAGTTAAGATTCATCTCTGTGTAGTCATTGGCGTCCAGCCTGCCAACCTCTGATCGTCATTAGCAGATCAGACTGATATTACAGGGTTATCCCAAGAATCTTGTGAAACTTTGCAAATTTGAGAGGTTGAGTTTCGTTAGGCTTTCCAGTTAAACACACATAAAGTTGGGGAAAAAAATCTTGAAACAAAAGGGGCTGGATTAAAAGTAGTGGAACCAGCCTTCCCCATTTGGTGGCCTCCACCACTTTTTAACAAGGGCGGTAGCTTATTGCAGGGCTCCATAAGACTTCTTTCCAGGGGTCTCCTCCACACTTAAAGAGGAATTTGGGAGGACCTGGACCGTCGCCGTTCCATTCCTTGGGGCCTCCCAAATTGGTATGCACCACTTTGTAAACACCCCCCCCCCCCCCCAATACACACCAATTCAAGATGCCTCGTCTGAGATGAACAACACACGGGAAAGTTAAATTCCTGTATGTTCCTCTTTGATCCAGTCCTGCCCGAATAGGTTTTGGGATGGAGCCGAGTTACAGATATTTTATTTTACAAATTTAGAAATAACAGACCACTATTAGGGGCAAATTTATGTGCACTTCACTTGTTTGTTCTTTTGAAATTGACAATATTTTAAAAATACTCCCCATCATAATAATGTTGCTCTCCCCAGTAGAACTGTCCTAATGCCGACCCAGGGGGTTTGTTAAACCGTTCAAGTTTTCTATTGTTGATTTGGGAAATTTGTTAAAACCTCCGGCTTTCCAAAATTTTCAGTAGCTCTCAAAATTCTTTAGATAACCTTCGGGTACTTGTCGGGTGGGAACAGCCATTTAGAGGGAACAACACATTTGGATTTAACATTAGTGCAAAGAATTGGAGCAGTTATTTAGGGCAACCAATCAGAATTCTTGGTCTTTTTTAAAGAGTTTTAAATCTCCAGAATAATTTTAATTGCCAGGCTCATGATACAAGGAAATCACATTGGTTTGAGTCTGTAGGGATTAAATAAAGACTAAGAATTAGTCAGAACTCGGTTAAACATTAAAGTGGACGAGGGTTTTAGTGGCCACCGGTGCTGCTATTAAATGACAGTCTGGGGGCATCCAGAATGCTGGAGCCCCCCACCCCCAGGATGCCTGTAAATCGCACCATAACCTCGCTTTTCCCCCCTGGAACCCACTACCGTGATTGGCTGCCAGGTGCTCACATGGGCAGGACATTTGGCGGCCGGAATGTGAGTGGTCACTTGAGTGTCGGGCAGCCAATGGCAGCAGTGGATTCCCGGCAGGGGATTGAGAGAAAGGTGAGACGAGCGTCCTGCAGGGTTATGTACGGGAGGCTCCAGCATTATGAATGCACCCCACAGTGTGTCCGATATCGATGGCCTCCATCCTCGCCAAGGAGGGTTTTTGGTCTGCTTTAATTTTATATGCCCAAGGATATAGAATTATTTTTAAATCAGCTGGGATTCAGAAGAGATGTCCTGAAGGAAATCATTTCCTGAGCACAAGGGATCATCTGTTATCCTTTTTAGTCAGAGATTGAATCCTGCATTAGTAGGATCCAGAAGTGAGAAGACCAATAATTCTTTCTGCCCTTTAGTCTTTTCTGGTCACTAGGGTTGTCTAACCTGAAACACAAAGTTCGGGTTCCCAAATCCGGACACGGACTTAAGCCAGAAGTTCCATGTCAGCAGCCCATCGAATGAAATACACACAGTAAATGTCTCTGATTGGCTACATGCCCACGCATGCGCCATCGGACGGGGAAGAATTGGGTCTTTCTGGGGAGAGCATGGAACAAAATCTGGGCTAGTCAAAATCCTGAGTTTTGTTCTGCTTTAAGACCAGGTTATGCAATGGTTTCTGTCCTCATGGCTACCAAAGATGACCCCAAATCTTTTGTATCGTTGTTGCACCTCCTGGTTTGGTGTGCTTAGAATGTCACTTATGCTAAAGGCCGATATGGGCGGGACTGAATAGGCTGCTGATCCGAGTCTCTTAAAGGGCCAGTCCAGCCACATTGCCCATTTTGAAAGCACCTCCACCATGCCACTCTTCCCTAGCACTAAAGCAGGGCAGGGGGGGATACATAAAAAACACCTGCAAGCGCTGGGTGCCGCCATCTTTACCCCCTGCCTTATTCAAGTCAAAGGGTGGGAGCGTGCACAGCGTGGGGAGCATTCGCTCGGTGGCATCGGGCAGCTTTAGCCTTTAGCGTTAGGGAAGGGTGGCATGGCGGGGGGTTCTTTCAAAATGGACAGTCTGGCCCTTTGAAGCAGACTTACGCACGCAAGTAAAAGCTTAAAGCGATCTAATCCAGCAATTGCTAAGTGGTGGTGCAGCGTCCTGATTTTTTTAATGGTCACCCAGCACATCCCCCCCCCACACACACACGCCTGCGATTGGCCACCAGCGGTCATGGGATCTATGTGACCACTGCCGGCCAATCGCAAGGCCCGGTTTCAGCAAGCTTCCATTTCTGTCTATAGCTTGGATCAGGGCACAATTTAGGATGTGGGTCTACATTAATGTTTAGTTTTGGGGAGACATTTAGGAGCTGTTTAGTTCCTCTTTGTTTATGTTGTCTTCTCCACACTGAGGAGATTTAGACTCACTTCCTGTCGGCAGTGACACAACAGCCACTTCATCTTTAAAAATGATTACATGTATAAGGTATAATGCACCTATTAAAGTAGACCAAAATCCAGGATTGTGATTATTGCCATCAAGTGGCATCCCCTGCTTCCTCCTGTGGGATCCCAGTTCCCAAATCATGATGCCCCTAGGGCAAGCTTTCACATGGCCCTGGAGCCTTTCTAGCCTCTCAGGCCTGGTGAAGTGGGTTTTGGTCATCTTTAAAGCGGAACAAAACCTACCAGCGGTTGGCCTGGAATCCAAAAGATTCCTAGGCTGGCCACTGGCTTTTACCTGGGGCATCCCAGGGTGAAACTCCCCAGTTAGCATATAAAAACTCACCTTCCCACGCTCCTGCGGCACATGTGCATGCTCTCATCCAATGAGGGGCTCTGAAAGTCAAATTCCTGGGTTTTGTACCACTTTAAGGCAGAGCTCCTATTACATCAATGAAATGGCACCTCATTCTGGAATTGTATCCCTCGATTCTCTATACAACACATGAAATGACTAGCGGTCCGCTTGCTCCCCACCATGCAAGTCGGGCAGAACTAATGTGGTGGTTGCTCTGACATCCCATCAGGTTCACCAGGTAGTTCCGTGCAATTTCTGGCTTCAAGTGACTTTAAAGTTGACCGAAATTTGAGTTATCCCTCTTAAAGAGATTTTCCTAGGGGCATTCTGATTGGGGATGCCCCGCAGTAGGAAGCCCCTGGTTTCCCCATATACTTACCTTGATACCACAGCTGTGGATGGCTTTGCCACACTCCCCACTATCCCCACTTTCATTCAAGACTGCCAGGTGGGATGTGCAGCGCTGAGGGGCCCATGCGCTGTGGGATTGAGGTGAGTATATGGGGGGAACTTGGGGGTGGTTTCCACTGTGGGACATCCTAATGTCATGCCCTGAGAAAAAGGGAATCACGGGGTCCAAGGCATATTTTTTACTGGGGGCTCACTATATAGAGATCAGCACTCCTCATTCACTCGTATGACAGCCAGTCATGTGACCGCTGACAGGTATGATGTGCAAACCCACTCGGCAATCCCAATTGGTCACTGGCAGTCACGTGATTGGTAGCCATGCAGTGGTAAGCATATGGGTATATGGACTCTTTAAGATATGTGTCCTCTATACTGGGGTGTATATCTAGCTGTAGACTGAAAATCACCGCTGAGCATGGCAAGCTGGGACTTGTGGTTCCTCTGTGGCCTAATAATCTATGGGCTAAAAACCAAACTCAAAATACTGAGAGCTCGACAATAAACCATAACACGTTTTAACAGCTGCTAAGTTGCCGCAAGCTGTACATTGTAATTGCGATTTTATTGATTGTCTTATGCCAAACCTTAACGCCGATGTGCCTGCTGTACTGAAGATGGGGGCGGGGTTAAAGCCAATAAAGTTCTATAGAGTATTTTGTATTTCTTGTGTTTTATGGCCTCGTGATTTCCGTCTCTTTTCTCTGAAAATAAAAATCGGACAGATTGTCTACAAATGAGTTCACACAACATACACCTACCTAGAAAAAATATTATATTGCTTATGTCATGAAAGAAAAGTAGACGAGATCCCCAATTTCCAGTCCTTCCAGGGGGGACCACAGGACGCATATTAATTAGGTTTTGTCTTTATTGGGGGCAATGCCTACCACCAGGGCCGTACCATCACTGGGCAAGTTCCAGGGTCCTATTTACAGGGGCCTATTTTGGTTAAAGAGTGGGCCATGGGATGTCTCTTCATTGGACCCCGGACCGGAAGACAATCTGCAGCAATGAAGAGGGTAGAAAACACTGGGCATCCCTGGGCAAGTTCCAGGGCCACTGGCATTTTTTAGAGGCCTATTTTGGTTCAGACTGGCCCATGGGATAATTCTCTAGAGGGCCCCGAACAGAAGACAATCTACAGCAATGGAAGAAGGCCGCAGGTTTTAGGGCCCGTGGCATTTTCAGGGGTCGTCTTTTATTCAAACTGGGCTGTGGGATGACCCCTGGGTGGGCCCAGGACCAGAAGAACCTCTGTGGCAATGAAGAAGGCAGCAAGGAAAGGAGGGCAAATACCAGCAGGTAAGAAGTGGACGAGGACCATAAGATGATTGGTGCGTAGCAGTGGGCCCCTTTATCACAGTAGAAAAGGTGGGGAGGACCACAGGAAGACGGCAATGGTGGACCCCTTAGAAGCAGCAAGAAGTGAAGAGGGCTCGAGGATGATCTGCAGCAGTGGAAAAATGTTATCTAGTCCCTACCTCCAAAGAGAGGTAGGCTGGGTCCCTTATTCTTAGTATACAGTACGTCCTGCTCCAGATAAGAATCATTACACTTGGATATTACTCCGCCAGAGAGCGCTGGACTGCAGAGACCGCGAAATTGGCTCCTCCCAGCCCCTCAAATACCCGGGACCTCCCACAAATCCCCAGAATTTCTCTGCAGTCTGGACTGCGAAGGACAAGAAGATGGCTCTCTCTTCTCGCAGGTGAGCGGGGCTATTAGCCTGCGGTTCTGTAGGACTATTCCCACCTGTTCCATTTTTAATGTGCCTCCCAGTGTTGGCTGCGCTGGTCGGGTGAAGGTAGGCAGCACCACTGTCAGGTGCTTAGGAGCGCTGCTCCACCGCAGTCCCCCACCAAAGGGTAGGCGGTATAGGCATATGGTGAGTCTCTATGGGATGCCCCTCCCGCCCTATTGCCCCTTGCCCCTGTCTATCCATGGGCCCTATGTTAAGTGGCCGCTGCCCTCCCTCACTCTCCCTTGTAGCTCTCGGGGGGGGGGGGGGTGTATATGCCTTGGTGCTTCACTGTATTATGTGCTTCTGGTTGGTGTCAGTCTCCACGCTGACTTGGTTGCACTAGTTGCGTTTTTGAATATGCCGCCGCGCGCGCTTTCACTGTGCTCCGCGGTTGGCGGCGGCGGCATTACCTCAGGCGCTGGTGCGCTGTTATTGGCTGCTTGTCACGTGCGTTGCTTCACGCTCTTCGGGGTGGGACGGGGCCCGCGGTTGGCGCGTTCCGCGTCACTGTCTCCGCGGCCCGCCCCTCGAGGTATACCCGGCGCCATTTTTCTATGGATTCGGCTGCTGCGTGGCTGGCATCTACCTACCGCGGTTCGTGAGTGCCCTCGCGGGTGGCTTTAATTACCCTATGTCATTATACATGTCACTTATGGGGTTCTCTTCGCTTATGTCTTTCAGACGGGTCGAACTCTATTGGTTTCTCCCGGCCCTACTCCCTCTATTTAGTTGTTAAAATTGTGAGGCCTAGTGT
The DNA here is from genome assembly GCA_027917425.1 of Gastrophryne carolinensis. Taxonomy (NCBI): domain Eukaryota; kingdom Metazoa; phylum Chordata; class Amphibia; order Anura; family Microhylidae; genus Gastrophryne; species Gastrophryne carolinensis. The sequence goes on along the minus strand of CM051237.1, from coordinate 464,341,553 downwards.
GTAAATTACTCCCACTTCCCTAGCGGGATATTGGGGCATCCCGGGTTGCTTTTATAGCGTGAATCCCTATCGGCCTATTGTGCCGCTATAATCACCATATGGAGGCGTCTCAGGATAATGTGCTTGGGGTTCCTTCGGGACAAGCCCAGCTGTGTGTAGCTTGTGGGGTGTCCCCTACTAGTGCTGACAATGTGCGGGTCTGTATACCTTGTGCCCAGCAGGTGCTTGTGCTGCAGCCTGGTTTACCAATAGCTGGGCCCGCGCCTCGTATGGCGTCACCTACTCCCCCAAGCTTAAATTTGACTCCCATTGAGTTGCATACCAGTGGGGATTCTCAGCCTGATGTGTCTGCTAGACTGGCTAGTGTTGAGAAGTTGCTTGCTAATACCTTGGCGCGTAAGGCCTCTGCTAAGAAGCGGCACTTGGCGCCTGATGTCACTCTTTTCCCTATGGAGGCTGATGAGTTCTTGGAACTGTCTGGTTATACCCCTTTGGAAGAAGGGGAGTTATTCTCTGACTCGGAGTCATCTGATGAGAGGCCCAGGGGTCATGATGATTCTGGCTCTGACCCCTGGGCCCCAGATGATACTGATAGGCTGTTGGCTCAGATTTTTTTAGGTACTGTCTATCTCTCCCCCGGTTGCAGCCCCCAGGCAGCAGGGGGAATTGTTTCATACTGCCAAGCCACATTTAGAGTTTCCTGAGCAGGCCCATTTTAATAATCTCGTGCTCAAGGAATGGGAGCATCCCAGCAGGCTTCCCAGAGTCCCTAAGAGTTGGGATAAGAGGTATCCCTTTCCTGCTGATGTGGTGAAGCGTTGGTCATCCCCTCCAGAGGTGGATGCCCCGGTCCTAGGGTTAGCTAACACCTCTGTCATGCATTCCCCTGACTCTACGTTGCGGGATGGTGAGGACCGGCGTATTGATCAGCTGGCGTCCCATGCCTTTGCCTGTGTGGGGGCGGCGCTGCGCACTGTCTGTGCCTCTGCCATTACGGCTGTGGCTATTAGGACCCTGCTTAGAAGTGTCCTAGATGGTGCTCCTGATGATGTGTCTAGTGAGGAGTTTAATGCTCTCTCTCGTTGTGAGGTATTTGTTGCTTATGTCCTCTCTGCCTTGGATGATACCATTAGGATGTGTGGCAGAACCTCTGCCCTTGTGGTGGCTATACGCCGCTCTGTGTGGCTGCGCCAGTGGGCTGCTGACAACGCTGCCAAGAAAGCCCTCACTGGTTTCCCCTTCAATGGACTACGCCTGTTTGGGGACCGCCTGGACCTGTTTGCCAAGGGATGCAGGTTACCCCAGCGCAGGCAGCAGTCTCGGCCCTTTCGGGGACAAGGCTCCTTTTCTTCCCCCTACCGTGGATCCAGGCAGGGGAGGGGGGTCTCCCTTACCGGGGCCGGAGGAGATTTCTGGGGTAGGGGCAGAGAACGTGGACGCCCTGGTTCTTCTTGGGGCTCCAAGCCTAAGTTTTCTCCCAAGCCCCCTCAGGCATGAAGGGGCGCCCTCACCCATCCAGGTGGGGGGGACGGCTTCAGCATTTTGCTCACGTCTGGAGGCTTCATGTCTCAGACCGGTGGATTCAGGAGGTGGTGTCCTCCGGTTACAAGATAGTTTGCTGCCTGGCTGCCCTCAAGATTCATCAGATCCCGGATCTCTCTGGACCCTATGTCAGCTCAGGAGCTAGTTCTGGTGGTGCAAAGCCTTCTGGAGCTGGGGGTCATCTGTCAGGTCCCCTTACGAGAAAGGGGCAAGGGTTTCTATTCCAACCTTTTCACCGTGCCCAAAAGAGATGGGTCAGTCAGGTCCATCTTGGACTTGAAGATCCTCAACATATTTGTCAGGTGCAGGCGCTTTCGCATTGAAACTTTGCGCTCTGCCATCAGTTCCCTGCGCCAAGGGGATTTCATGACTTCTGTGGACATCAAAGATGCTTACCAGTGAGTCACTGATCTCGGGCCAACAGGGAAATCCTCAGGTACCTCCAGCTTAGTCCGAGCCTGGTTATATCCCTCATTTCAGGAGATCCCATAAATAGGAGACTACTGAGGCTTCTGTAGGACATATTTTTGACTAATATCCCCGTGTCCCTCACCTCCAAGCAATACTTTCTGGCTGGTTTCACCATCTTGTTTTCTCTTCATTACCAGTGAAAGATCCGGCAATTTACCAGAGGTACCAGATTTCCGGGGTTTGAGTTGAGGACCAGCACTTGCCAGATTGCATCATGACCCATCATGGGGTCAATTACGAGCCAGATGAGAACTCACTCCTGTGAATCAGCTCCAAGGTAGACAATGAAAGTCCATGGGAATGTTTTCTCCTAAAAAAAGAAGAGTTCTCATCTGACTCTGAATCAACCCTATTGTGTAACTCTTGTGGTTCTGGGTCCATTATGTAAGCAGTGCTGCCCCGGGCCTGCAATCTGAGGAGCTAGGACACTGAGCGGCAAAAGCGTGGGTTACAATAAGCCTGGTAAGCGAAAATAGAGATTTACTGTATTTTTCTACTCCCAATGAGCGGACTACTCACCTACCAACTTTTCAGTGTGGGAAAGAGGGACATTTGTTAAATTAGGCCACGCCCCCTCATTGAGGGATAGATAGGAGATAGGATGTAACAGTTACAACAATATAAGCACTTTGAATAGGCAAATGAATCATTTATTGATGCAGATCTGCATGTTACACCTCAAAGAGGTACAAATGAAAACAACCAGGGACAGGGGGACATAGACTCCAAAGAGGGACAGTCCCTTCGAATCAGGGACAGTTGAGAGGTATGGTTGGATTATCATCAGGGAGATCGGTTAAACCGGACCTTCACAATGATTTATTGAAATGCCCAAACCCTTAAAAAACCATTCCCCAGCATCTGCAATTAATACATTTTAAGTTTTTAGTCACTTACTTATTATTCTTTCCCCCACTGGGCTGCAACTCTGTTCAGGACTTTAGGATACGGGCACTTGCCTCAGAAGCATTGCACTTACTGAGGAGAGGAGAGTGGGATAAAGTACAGGGGGGGGTATAGCTGTGCTTTGCCCAGACAGAGCAGAGCTCGGGTCAGGAAAAAGTCAGCAGACCCAGAATGCAGAGCAGCACAGTCAGAAGACACTTCCTGTCTGCAGGTAGCCTGAGACTCCATGGGCTGCCATCTTGGATGTTTAAAGGCTCATAACATGCAGTAGGTACAGGTAGGATGATTTTTAATGTGGGCAATCTGTATGTACAGGGTGTGGGAAACATAAAATAGGCTCTAATTTAGAGTGAAGGACCGCTTTAACTGGGACTTGCATCACTGGTAGGTTTTGGTATAATTTAATGGTTAAACGGTAACCTGCATCCACCAATCAGAATCAAGCTAACAGGTGGCTATACTTCCCAACTTTCCCTCTTTTGAGTCCACATCCCCCTGTCTGTTGTTCTCATTTTTCCCTCTTTGAGGTGTAACATGCAGATCTGCAGCAATAAATGATTCATTTGCTCTTTTAAAGTGTTTCTATTGTTGTAACTGTTACATCCTATCATATATATATATATATATATATATATATATATCACTCAATCAGGGGGCGTGGCTTCATTTACATATTTCCCACCCTGAAAAGTTGGAAGGTATGCTGGTGGCTGCGGGAGCGCTCCATGTCTGATGTTCTGGAACGAGCTTAGTACATATTCTTGTGACCCCCACAAGGACGTTGGGCACTGGGTACAGGAACGGATTATAAGGAGGGCCTCCAGCACTTGCCCTGCAATGGGGGCCTCCACCATCCTTTGGGTTATGGTCTGGTTCAGGAGGCTTTTTAGTCTTTGGTCTAACGGGCTGTGCGGCCAGCAACAAAGCTATCGGCGGCAATGGCGAACCCCCACGCTTGGGCAAGCCAAAGCCACCACAGCCGCCGTCATCAACGCTACAGTGATGGGTGCAGAGCTGTCACTGCACATAAGCCACCAAGCACAGCCGCTGGCAGCTCAATGCAGGGAACCAGCCGGGCGACTACACTACCCCCCACCCAGAATGGCAAAGCAGGAGTTCCCGAGCAGCACCCGCACAAGGGACTCGACCTGGCGTTCCAGTAAGTAGGCGGGTGCCAGACAACCACCAATCAGTTACTTGGCTGGACTATTATTTTAAAGGAAAAAATTCTGTATCTCGGGCCTCCACCAGATTTTGTGCCCAGGGGCCCCCACCACACTTAATCCGGCCCTGGCTGCGCGTCTCCTATACGTCCTGCTTGTGGCCTCCAGTCGTGTTTCCCGTTGGATGTAAACCTTCTGGATGGGACTGGCGTCGTTGCTTAATCTCGATTCCTCTCAGACTTCTTAACTTTTATTCCCCACTCTTCCTTCCGCTGCTGTCATTGTCTGATCGCCGGCCCAGGGACAGCGAGCGCCCAACCGCCAGGAAATAATCATTTCTCTATGACAGGCCATTACATTATAGCGGGGAGGAAGGAAGCCCCTTGCAGGAATGTCACTTCCTAGGTCCAGATTTACATTTCCAAAATAACTATTTTTCTGTTCTATATATAGACATAGCTCCCAACTTTTCAGGTTGGAAAAGAGGGACAATTGTTAACTTAGGCCACGCCCCCTCATTGATTGATGGATAGGAGATAGGATGTAACAGCTACACCAATATAAACACTTTGGCAACACTTATATAAATACTTATATAAACACTTATACATAATATAAATAGAAACACTTTGAATAGTCAAATGAATCATTTATTGCTGCAGATCTGCATGTTACACCTCAAAGAGGCACAAATGAGAACAATAAGGGACAAGGGAGGCATGGACTCAAAGAAGGGATCAAATCAGGGATACTTGGAAGGTTTCCTTTTCGGCACATGCACAGTAGCTTGTTTGGGATGACAGTTTGCACAGGGTGGCTCAGCGTTACGGGTGTGTGAGATCAGTGACCTAAAGAGGCAAGAAACCCACCCACCACTATTGGGATGTTGATCTACCACTTTATTGGGCATCTCAAATTGGGATCAATGGGGACATGGACTCAAAAGAGGCACAGTCCCACCAAATCAGGGACACTTGGGAGGTAGGATTGGACTATCATCAGGGAGATCGGTTAACTGGGATTTGCATCACTGGTGGGTTTTGGTACACTTTAATGGTTAAATGTATGCAAAGCGCTCACCTGCATCCACCAATCAGAATAAAGCTAACATGTGGCCGTACCTTCCAACTGTCCCTCATTTGAGTCCATGGCCCCCTGCCCCTCTTTGTTCCCATTTGTCCCTCTTTGAGGTGTAACATGCAGATCTGCAGCAATAAATGATTCATTTGCCTATTCAAAGCGTTTCTATTGTAACTGTTACAGCGTATCTCCTATATATCACTCAAGTAGGGGGCGTGGCCTAATTTACATATTGTCCCTCTTTCCCACCCTGAAAAGTTGGAAGGTATTTTAGTGACTGCGGCTTAGCACATATTCTTGTGACCCCACAAGGACGTTGGGCACTGGGTACAGGACTGGATTATGAGAGGAGAGCAAGGGGCACATGCCCCGGGGCCTCCACCCCGTGTCCTGCAAAGGGGGCCTCTGCCAACCTTTGGGTTAAGGTTTGGTCCAGGAGGCTTTTCAGTCTTTGGCCCACTGTGATGCCCCACTGTGTGAATTCCTCCTGCATCGCCCGATACCCTCACCTCTTCCAGGAGCCCGAATCCCAACTGACCGACTAAACGGCCTGTGCATACACCATTGAAATGGCGAAAGTGTATGTAATCCCGAGAGATACACAATGTGGGGCATCCCATTTTGGCATGCCCCCTTTTTTAACAAGCTACTGTGGAGCTTACTCCATAGGAATCCTTTATTTCCAAATACTTAAAGTAGACCAAAACCCACTCTAAAAGATTCCAGGGCTATTTGAAAGCTCTCCCCTGGGGCATCCCAATTCAGTTTTCCCCGCCGTGTAGAAAACCCCCAATTTCACCAGATAAATGGACCTTTCCGGCGATCCATCTGGCACCAGGCCTATATGAATGACCGGAAGGAGCGGCCAGCGGAACGTGTCCCAACAATCCATTCTTTTGTAATAGATCGCTGGGCATAATTGTGCGCCCAGATCTATTCTGATTGGTTGGAAGTCCATGCATGCGCCGTGGGAGAGTGCTGAGAGGTAAGAGATCTGGTGATCCCCAGGGTCTCACACAGCAGGGCACCCGGTTTCGGCCATTCTGATTCTAGGCCACTGCTGGGTTTTGTTCACTTTAACACAGAACAAAACCCAAGATGGACAGCCCTGGAATCGAAAACATTCCTGGACTGGCCGCTGGCCATCCCCCTCCCCCCCCGGCGGGAAATCGTGAACCCCCCCCCAGATCATCAGTAAAGTAAATGCACATGATCTCGCCCAATCAGAGCCGTTTGTCATGACTATGTAATTCAGAAAATGCCTCTGATTGTTTACAATGGAGCCGCATCCTTGGGCTGTGCGCGCTCTCGCTTGGAGCAAATGCCACTGGGGATGAAGCAAATCAGAGCCGCTTGTCAAATGACATAGTTATGGCAAATGGCTCTGATTGGCCGAAAGCTTGTGCATGTGCTGATCTGAGGGGTTTCTCACAGCAACTAAATAGAGCTGAGCGTGCAACTGCTGGCTCAATTAAGTCATACCTCCCAAGTGTCCCTGATTTGGAGGGACTGTCCCTCTTTTGAGCCGATGTCCCTCGTCCTTTGTCCCTCTTTCAGTTGTAACATGCAGATTTGCATCAATAAATGATTCATTTGCCTAATCAAAGTGTTTATTTTGTTGTAACTGTTATACCCTATCTCCTATCCATCCCTCAACGAGGGGGCGTGGCCTAATTTAACAAATGTCCTACTTTCCCACCCTGAAAAGTTGGTAGGTATGCTGTTACAACCGATCTCCATGGAGCGTGGCTTAATTTAAAAGTTGTCCCTCTTTCCGCCCCTAAAAAGTTGGTAGGTATGATGTGTACAGTGGCTTCCTATCTGCTGCACAATCTGCGTTGTGTTAAATGGCCCCTCACTCACCGCAGCCCTTCTGCCCACTGGGTGCTGTTATTTATTTATTTATATATATTACACTGATCTGACCCTGACCCTGCCTCTGGGGGCCCCATGGATTTGCATGGTATGCGTGGTGGTTAAGCACGCCCCTACCCGGGTGTACTTTGAATGGAAACCTAGGGCAGCCCGTCTAGCCAGGGCCATAAAATGACATTTTAATTATATATATTTATTCTTTGTAAATATTATAAATGTCTGTTTTTTACTTGACAGGGAAGAGTATATGACCGAGGGGGAGAGGGTGCAAGTGGTTAAATGCAGAGTGTGTATGTGGAGGAGGGGGAGAGGGTGCAAGTGGTTAAATGCAGAGTGTGTATGTGGAGGAGGGGGAGAGGGTGCAAGGGGTTAAATGCAGACAGTGTGTGTGGAGGAGGGGGAGAGGGTGCAAGGGGTTAAATGCAGAGTGTGTATGTGGAGGAGGGGGAGAGGGTGCAAGAGGTTAAATGCAGACAGTGTGTGTGGAGGAAGGGGAGAGGGTGCAAGGGGTTAAATGCAGACAGTGTGTGTGGAGGAAGGGGAGAGGGTGCAAGGGGTTAAATGCAGACAGTGTGTGTGTAGGAGGGGGAGAGGGTGCAAGGGGTTAAATGCAGACAGTGTGTGTGGAGGAGCAGGAGAGGGTGCAAGGGGTTAAATGCAGACAGTAAGTGTGGAGGAGCGGGAGAGGGTGCAAGGGGTTAAATGCAGACAGTGTGTGTGGAGGAAGGGGAGAGGGTGCAAGGGGTTAAATGCAGACAGTGTGTGTGTAGGAGGGGGAGAGGGTGCAAGGGGTTAAATGCAGACAGTGTGTGTGGAGGAGCGGGAGAGGGTGCAAGGGGTTAAATGCAGACAGTAAGTGTGGAGGAGCGGGAGAGGGTGCAAGGGGTTAAATGCAGACAGTGTGTGTGTGGAGGAGCGGGAGAGGGTGCAAGGGGTTAAATGCAGACAGTGTGTGTGGAGGAAGGGGAGAGGGTGCAAGGGGTTAAATGCAGACAGTAAGTGTGGAGGAGGGTGCAAGGGGTTAAATGCAGACAGTGTGTGTGTGGAGGAGGGGGAGAGGGTGCAAGGGGTTAAATGCCGAGCCCTATACTTTGTACTGGCTTTCCAGGTTCCTGACACAAGTCACATGACCACAGGCTGGAGGCAGGAAAACCAGGTCCTGTTAGGAGCTGAGCAACGCATCCTTGCACACTCCCACCTCCCTCTGCACACACACAGTGTATCTTACTGTGCATGGGAGGGAGAGCTCAAGGAGGGCATTAAGGTGGCAGCGAGGGTTGTTTTTTTAAACTCTAGCAGTAACAGCACACTCCATAGCACCCCCCTGATGGTGGCCACCCTAGGCACAGGCCTAGGGTTGACTAATGGTAAATACAGCCCTGTTGGTCAGTGTAGAAAAAGAGAGAAGTACCCGTGATTCAATGTTCCATGGCGATCAGTGGCGGACTGGGGCCAAAAATCAGCCCTGGATATTACCAGCCCATGGCTGGCCCGAGGCATCTTTGCTGAGCCCCCCAACCATGATGCCAGGGGTATAGCATTGGAGGCTGGGGTTCCCTGGCTTGTGGGTACAGGGGGATATTTAGGAGACTAAGGGGGCAGGGATTGGATGTGGGTGTAAAAAGCAGCCCAAGTGACCCCAAATCAGTGTGGCCCACCGGGCATTGTCCCGGGTCTCCCTATGGCCAGTCAGCCAGGAGGGAGGTTGGTGGGGGCAAGCAGCCTGGCACGGTCCTTCCATCAGGGGACTGGTAATGTGGGTGGCGGTACCGATCCGGACCACCCGGGTGCCCGCTGCCAGGAGGTTATTTCCATGCAGCTTTGTGGAAGCTGGCGCTTTATCCGGCGGGCGGCGCTCGGAGCTCGGGCGGCCATGTTTGCAGAGGTGACTAACCGGCAATGAGTTCAATAATGACTTCATTATAACTGCCGGCATTTATAGGCTGGCCGGCCGCCACTCCTGTGACCACAAACTGCAGAGGAGAACTAAGGCAGCTAAAGTGGACCTGCATTGCCTGTGAAAGCCTGTCTCTGTGGCCAGACAATTTGTCAGGGCCCCTCTATAAAGTGGATCAAATCCACTGGGTTTTGGTCCTTGCCCCCGGGGCACCCTGATCGCTGTGTGAAACCCCCCAGATCGCCAAAACCAGCTCACCTGTTCCCGGTCCTACAGTGCAGTCACTTGTCCAATCAGCACGCTCGGATCTGCTGATGTCACGTCGTCTAAGGCGAGTGGCTCCGAGCACGCTGACGGCCGCATCCCCCGCTACCCTCTATCAGGGAGCGTGCTCGCGCTGGCCATTTAAAAATGCCTGACGTGGGCACGCGCCTTGCTAGATGGACCACCGTGAAAAGAAGGTAAGTGTATGGGGCGACCTGGGGGGGGGGGGTTCAATCAATCAATCGGCCTGGGAATCTTATAGATTCCTGGGCTGATCTCCATGTGTTTTAAAGCTAAACAAAACCCTGGTTGGCTGGCCCTGGAGCCTTAAAGTGGACCAAAACCCAGGATTTTGATTATCCTGGGTTTTGGTCCTTTCCCACAGGGCACCCCGATAGGGGGGGTGCCCCGCTGTGTGAAACCTCCCTCTTCCTGGTCCTACGGCGCATGCATGGCCACTCGTCCAATCAGCACGCTCAGATCCGCTGACGTCATGTCGTCTAAGCTTTCAGTGCGGTGATGGCCACATCCCCTGCTACCCTCTAACAGGTAGCCCGCGCCAGCCATTCATAAATGTCACGCGCCCTAATAGAGGGATATATGGGATGCGGATAGTGAAAATCCTGGGTTTTGATCCACTTTAAAGCTCCAGGGCCAGCCAACCAGGGTTTTGTTTTGCTTTAAAGTGGACCAAACCCAGGATGTTGACAATCTTAGGGCACCCCGATCGCCCCGCTGTGTGATACCTCCTAGATCGCCCCAACAAACTCAGCTCTTCGCGGGCCTACGGTGCATGCGTGGCCTCTCGTCCAATCAGCGTGCTCGGAGCTGCTCCAGCCCCTTTGTCCACATGCGCCGTTGGACCGGGAAAGAAGGTAAGTGTATGGGTGACCTGGGGGGTTTCACACAGCGGGCATCACGAGGGAAGGGAATCAATCAGCCCCGGGAAGCTTATAGATTCCTGTGCCGATCGCCGCTGGTTTCGGTCCACTTTAAAGACTCAAGGGCCAGCTACTGCCCTTTCCCTGAGGCATTCCAAATTTGGATGCTCCACTGTGTGAAACCCCACTGGGCTGCCGCAAAACTCACCTTTTCCCTGGCTCCCATGGCGATGTAAAATCAGCGGCCGCATCCCCGGCATCTCTGGGCTGAGGCGCAACCCGCCATTCTTATAGGCCAGGGGGTGGGAGGGAGTGCTCCCCCATCTAAAGGGAAACTAAGGATGCAGCCGCTCCTGTTCCCCATTTTCGAACTCTGTGTCCAGTCAGAGCTGTATGGCGATCATTAATATGCACTGCTTTGATTGGACGAGAGCCCGTACATGCGCCATGTCACCAGGGAAAGGTGAGTCTTTATGGCCGACTCGGGATGCCGAAAATCTTTTTATATTATTTTATATTTTATTTCTATGGAAGACTTTATATAAACACAGTGCGGTGGCCATCTTGTGTATTCATCGTGTCTCCCATGTCCTGTTTAGAGCGCTGTGCGGGGGAGGGGGGGTATTGTAGCGCCCCCACATACTGGCACGTGTTTGTGTGCTGACCTTTGATGCCACACTGGGCTCCATTGTGCCGGGCGGCGGCTTCTCCTCATGAAGGTTGGGCGTGTGGCCGTCTATGGCTCCACTGTGGTCAGCAGCGACCTCGCAAAGCCGCCAGTTATGTGCGCTATTCTGGGGGGAGGCGTGTGAGGCCGGCGTTCCGGAAACATCCGACAAACAGAAAACTTTTCTCTGTATCCACTGGAGCCACCTGAGGAAATCATTCTGGGGCCACCAGAGGAAATCATTCTTTGGCCCACCAGAGGAAATCATTATTGGGGCCTACCAGAGGGAATCACCTGAGGTAATCATTCTGAGGCCTACCTGAGGAAATTATTCTGGGGCCCACCAGAGGGAATCACCTGCGGAAATCATTCTGGGGCCTACCTGAGGAAATTATCCTGGGGCCTACCTGAGGAAATTATTCTGGGGTTTACCTGAGGAAATAATTCTGGGGCCTACCTGAGGAAATTATTCTGGGGCCCACCAGAGGGAATCACCTGAGGAAATTATTTTGAGGCCTACCTGAGGAAATCATTCTGGGGCCTACTGAAATTATTCTGGGGCCTACCTGAGGAAATCATTCTGGGGCCTACCTGAGGAAATTATTCTGGGGCCTACCTGAGAAAATCCTTCTTGGGGCCTACCTGAGGAAATTATTCTAGGGCCTACATGAGGAAATCCTTCTTGGGGCCTACCTGAGGAAATTATTCTGGGGCCTACCTGAGGAAATTATTCTGAGGCCTACCTGAGGCAATTATTCTGGGGCCCACCAGAGAGAATCCTTCTTGGGCCCACCTGAGGAAATCATTCTTAGGCCCACCTGAGGAAATCATTTTTAGGCCCACCTGAGGAAATCATTCTTAGGCCCACCTGAGGAAATCGTTCTTAGGCCCACCTGAGGAAATCATTCTGGGGCCCACCTGAGAAAATCATTCTGGGGCCCACCTGAGAAAATCATTCTGGGGCCCACCAGAGGGAATTATTCTGGGGCCCACCAGAGGGAATCATTCCGGGGCCTACCTGAGGAAATCATTTTTAGGCCCACCAGAGAAAATCATTCTTGGGCCCACCTGAGGAATCATTCTTAGGGGTCACCTGAGGAAATCATTCTTAGGCCCACCCGAGGAAATAATTTTTAGGCCCACCTGAGGAAATCATTCTTAGGCCCACCTGAGGAAATCATTCTTAGGCCCACCCGAGGAAATCATTCTTAGGCCCACCTGAGGAAATCATTCTTAGGCCCACCTGAGGAAATCATTCTTAGGCCCACCTGAGGAAATCATTCTTAGGCCCACCTGAGGAAATCATTCTTAGGCCCACCTGAGGAAATCATTCTTAGGCCCACCTGAGGAAATCATTCTTAGGCCCACCTGAGGAAATCATTCTTAGGCCCACCTGAGGAAATCATTCTTAGGCCCACCCGAGGAAATCATTTTTAGGCCCACCTGAGGAAATCATTCTTAGGCCCACTTGAGGAAATCATTCTTAGGCCCACTTGAGGAAATCATTCTTAGGCCCACCTGAGGAAATCATTCTTAGGCCCACCTGAGGAAATCATTCTTGGGGCCCACCTGAGGAAATCATTCTTAGGCCCACCTGAAGGAATCCTTCTTGGGGCCACCTGAGGGAATCCTTCTTGGGTCCAACAGAGCAAATTATTCTTGGGGCCACCAGAGGAAATCATTCTTGAGCCCGATAGAGAAAATCATTCTTGGGGCCACCTGAGGAAATCATTCTTGGGGGTCCAACAGAGGAAATTATTCTAGAACCACCAGAGGAAATCATTCCTAGGGCCCTCCAGAGGAAATCATTCCTGCGGGCCCACCAGAGGAAATCATTCTTGGAGCCACCTGTGGAAATCAATCTTGGGTCACCAGAGGAAACCATTCTTGGAGCCACCTGTGGAAATCAATCTTGGGTCACCAGAGAAAATCATTCTTGGGGCCACCAGAGGAAATCATTCTTGGAGCCACCTGTGGAAATCAATCTTGGGTCACCAGAGGAAATCCTTCTTGGGGGCCCACCAGAGAAAATCATTCTTGGGGTCACCAGAGGAAATCATTCTTGGGGGCCCACCAGAGGAAATCATTCTTGGGGCCACCTGAGGAAATCATTTTGGGGCCACCAGAGGAAATCATTCTTGGAGCCACCTGTGGAAATAAATCTTGGGTCACCAGAGGAAATCATTCTTGGGGCCACCAGAGGAAATCATTCTTGGGCCCAATAGAGGAAATCATTCTTGGGGCCACCAGAGGAAATCATTCCTAGGGCCCGCCAGAGGAAATCATTCCTAGGGCCCGCCAGAGGAAATCATTCTTGGGCCCAATAGAGGAAATCATTTCTAGGGCCCACCAGAGGAGTGCATTCTGGAGGCCCATAGGCAGAAATCATCCTTGGGGCCGCCTGATAAAATTATTCTTGAGGCAATACAGAAATAATGCAAGATTACAGCAGATTAAATTAAAGCAGACCAAAATTTCACCTCTCCAGGGGTTTCTGACGTTGCTCTGTTTCAGGATCACAGACCCAGTGAGTTATTTTGCCAGATTCTGGGCTAAATTCTAAAGCATAACAAAACCCAGGTTTTTCAGTAACCTAGGTTTCGGTCCTATTTGGGATGCCCCTGTGTGTGAAACCCCTGGGATCGCCTGTCAAATCATGAGGCATGCACCATTTCTCATCCAATCAGAACTCATTGCCATGCATATATATGCGTGGCAGAGATTGCTGGGCGCATCCTTCTGACCACTCCCCTCTGCTATATGCACCAGTGCCAGCCATTCAGAAGAGTGCGGGGGATGCCGCTGGAGTCCCGTGCATGCACAGTGGGATAAATTATCGAGGTGGTAATACAGGCAATCGTGGGCTTCACAAATCATTGATGCCCCGGGGGCAAGCTGTAACCTGGCACTGAAGTGTTTTAAACCTGGGCCACCAGGTTACTAGGGTTTTGGTTCACTTTAAAGGGACTCTGTAGGCAAACAGTCATTGAGCAGCTCACCTCACCATGGCTGCATGCTCCCTTTCTGTCAGAACACACACACCCTGAATTCCTCTACCATAGACCACCAATCATAGGGCTAAGCACATCAGATGTCGGAAACTGGGAGAGAGGGAGAAGCCAGGGTGATAAGAATGTCTGGCCCCGCCCATAATACTGATTAATTTGCTGCATCACAAAGCCTGGTTTTGTTTTTTGCCCCCAGGGCACCCCGATCCGGGATTCCCCACTGTGTAAAACCCCCCAGATCGCCCGAAGAAACTCGGCTCTTCCCGGTCCTGTGACGCATGCATGCCCGCTCATCCAATCAGTGAGCTCTGATCTGCTCCAACCCCTTCGTCTAAGCCTTCATTTAAAGTGGACCAACACCCTCCCATGATCGGCCCGGGAATCTATAAGATTCCCGGACCGATCAGACCCCTGACTGCAGGGCATCCCTAAATCCCTACCTTGTCCACGATCCAGTGGCGCCCGCCGCCGCCTCCCACGCGTCCCCCTAGCAGACGTGCATCACTCTTACAGGGCGCGTGCCCGCGTCGGCCATTCACAAACGGCCGGCGCGGGCACGCGCCCTGTAAGAGTGATGCGCGGGAGGCGGCGACGGGGGCGCTCTCTTGTCCGTCGCTGCCTCCCGCTTGTCCGTCAGCGGGGATTGGCAGCAGCGGTCACGTGGGAGCGAGGAGAGGTGAGTTTTTCGGGGTTTCTGGGGGGTTTCACACAGCGGGGCACCCCCAATCGGGGTGCCCCGCCGAAGTGGACCAAAACCCAGGATAGTCAAAATCCTGGGTGTTGGTCCACTTTAAGGCGGCCACATCCCCCGCTACCCTCCAACAGGGAGCGTACCATTACCAAATCCCTGGTGCGGGCACATGCCTTGCCAGAGAGATAGCGGGGATGTGGCTGCTGCTCGCGCATGCGCCGTTGGACCGGAAAAGAAGGTAAGTTTATGGGTGACCTGGGGCATAGTGGGGCATCCCGATTTTGGATGCCCCGGGGGGAGGGAATCATTCGACCCGGGAATCTTCTAGATTCCTGGGCCGATCTCTTTGGGTTTTGGTCCACTTGAGTGAGTGAGTTTGGGGACGAGAACCCTTCTGCCACGTGCAAATGTAGAGCGGTGGTGAGGAGGAATGCTGCCGCCATGCTGACAGTAAGTTAGTGGAGTAATGGAGGGATTAGCCTGTCGCCCACAAATGAATTGTCAGGATTAAGGGGGAATCCGCTGCCATCTGCAAATAGCATAACAGTGTAAGTTAGAGACTCACTGCCATGCATAGAATAACTAGCAGAGGATTAAAGCAGAGCTCCGCTGCCGACTGCAAATACATAAAGGAAGTAAA